>JAJIBD010014408.1:0-26305 GCA_021461705.1 Cryptotis parvus
GGGGATGATGACTCACCTTGAAGAAATCATTGGTTCAAATTAAGAAGGAAGAAAAAAGACCGCCGTGAGCTGAGACAGACAACCCACACTCACACTTGACCGTTTTCCACACCCACAACTGGAGCTGGAGAAACCAGGGTGTCCCGGTCGCAAGTCCCGCGGCGGCTGGGACGCGGGGAAGGTGGACCAGGAACTAGGTGGAGCCCGGGCCCAAAGCTCCTTTACCTGCTCGCAGAGGAGCGGTAGCCGTTCTCTCCTCTAATCGGTCCAGCTCAAAGCGTCCCGCCCAGGAGGCGGGTTGAATGGCTTGCTGGTACGGAAGACAGTGGTGGAGTGCGAGGACACGGTGAAAGCCAGCGACGTAACAGAGCTGTTCTAGAGAGTTCTCACACTTGGCAGCTCGGTCCTAACAGCTCATGGTACTCCAGATCCTCAGTAAGGCGCTGAAGCATGGAGAGCGGCTCATTGAAGTTCACCTGTGGGAAGAGAACAGAAGTAAGAGCTATTCCGCACATCTGGAAGAGAAAGCTTAATTGTTTTGGGGAGCCAGGGAGGAGGGGAAGAAAGGTGTGCTCGGTGGAGCACCCTAAGAGGTGGCCTGCAAACACCCCATTCTCCGCGGTCAACATTTTAAAATGCATGGAGGTATCTTGGGTCCCGTTTATTTCACTAAACGTAGCTCTTTAAGATGAGGACCAAGCCTTTTTCTGTTCTCAACTGCACACCCAAGAGTTACTGATGCCTCACCTATAGAAAATTGTCACCAAATATTGAATGAATAGAAGAGGAAAGATATTTTAGCACAGGTACATCCATCCAGAGAGAAAGTTAAACACTTGAGGTTCTTTTTTTTTGGGTCACACCTGGCAATGCTCAGGGGTTACTCCTGGCTCTGCACTCAGGAATTACTCCTGGCAGTGATCGGGGACCACATGGGATGATGGAAATCAAACCTAGGTCAGCCATGTGCGAGGCAAACATCCTACCCACTGTACTCCGGCCCCTACTTAAAGTTCTTGAGGGGAGGGGGGGGGAGGCGATAGCCCAGCGGGTAGGGCATTTGCCTTTGCACACGGCCAGCCCTGTGCCGGCCTGGGTTCGATCCCCGGCATCCCATATGGTCCCCTGAGCACCACCAGGAGTGATTCCTGAGTGCAGAGCCAGGAGTAGCCCCTGAGCATTGCTGGGTGTGATCCAAAAAAGCAAAAAAAAAAAAAAAAAAAAGTTCTTGAGGGGAGGCCAAGAGATATCGCAGAGGAAAGGGCTCTTGCTTTGCACGCGACTGACCCAGGTTCAGTCCGACACCACAGATGGCCCCTCGGGCCCCACTAGGAGTGATCCCTGAGTGCAGAGATAGGAATAAGCCCTAAGCATTGCCAGGTGTGGCTTCAAAACAAAACAAAAATGAAATTCTTGAGGGAGGAAAGAAAGATTAGTAAATTATAAGTAGCGCAATCCCTGACCCGATATATTCTTGATCACATTACATCACAGAACCTTCCTAGCTTCCACCCAGAACTATAAGCCTAGTTCTGTTCTACACTCGGAGAAGACCTGTCGGCAATGAGGCTAGAGACTTGTATTTCTGGACCTGGAGTGTTCGTGGTGGTTGAGAATTTCTACCTTTCCTATTATCCGCAGGGTCCTCTTAGGGCGCTCAACCATCTGGATGAAGCAAACGTCTTTGCGTGCTCTCTCTGGGGCGGCTTCCCTCCATTCATTCACTCCCCATAAATATCCTGTGCGCTCTCCTGTTTGCGTGCTCTGTCTGAGAGACGCTTCCCTTCATTCATTCACTCCATAAATATCCTGTGCGGCGCTCCTGTTTTGCGTGCTCTGTCTGAGAGGCAGCTTCCCTTCATTCATTCACTCCATAAATATCCTGTGCGCCGCTCCTGTTTGCGTGCTCTCTCTGAGAGACGCTTCCCCTTCATTCATTCACTCCATAAATATCCTGTGCGCGCTCCTGTTTTGCGTGCTCTCTCTGAGAGGCGCTTCCCTTCATTCATTCACTCCATAAATATCCTGTGCGCGCTCCTGTTGGCCACACTCTCTGCTACCTGGTGAACATGACCGAAAGAACAAGAGACACCATTTCCCTTCTCTGCTCCCACAAAAGATTTAGCTTTAAAATGGATTATTGAACTACCTGGAATTTAAAAAGAGCTTTACTACTTAAAAAAATGACTACACAAAAGGATTAGCTTCCTGAGTAGCCCATAAAGCCTATTTAATCAGCAAAGTACCCAAACAAGCCTGAATATCAGTAGCCTAAGTTCTTCGGTCCAGAGAACACAAGAAAAAAAAATATGTTTCATTGAATAGAATGAAATTGGCTGCCTAAGGAGCAGCCAATTACAATAACAAGCAAAACCAACATTTTTCTTTCTTATGGCCCTACCTCTTTTTCCATTCTTTTTTTTTTTTTTGGTCCAATCTCTCTCTTTTTTTTTTTTTTTTTTTGGGGTGCTTTTTGGGTCATACTCAAAATGACCCAAAAATGATGTTCAGGGTTTACTCTTGGCTTAGAACTCAGGAATTACTCCTGGAGGTGATTGGGGACCATATGGAGTGCCAAGGATTGAAATTGGGTTGGCTGCATGCAAGGCAAAAGTCCAACCCACCGTACTATCACTCTAGTACCTTGGCTCCAGCCCCTTGGTCAAATCTTATGTCTGCCCATCTCTGAGTCCCATAATTACCCTAATATATACCATGCTCCAAATCATAATATATCATTTTCACTGTAATAAAGCCTGAAAAATAAAAGTATGAAGGAAAATTTTAAATTGAAATGCCATCACCTAATAACAACCATTATTAATAGCTGGTGCTTGCTCCTACATTTACATATTTAACTATATACAAGCACACATGGGAACCTGCTTTTTCTCTGAAATATATATGAAGCATTATAGTAACAATTTCTCTCTCTCTCTCTCTCTCTCTCTCTCACACACACACACACACACACACACACACACACACACACACACACCTGAGTTTCTCTAAAAATGCCAAACTTTTTCAAAATGATCGTTTTATCGCTCAGAGGCCTATCAGGGAAACAAATGAATCCACAGCCGAAGTCGAAGGAAGCAGGGATTTATATAAACAGCCAGAAAAGCCACCCTTGAGGTCTGGCAACAGCCGGGAAACAGACAGGGAGGGGGCAGCGGCAAGTGGCACTTCAGTCCAAAGGCTGAAGGAGCTGGCAGAAGCAAATCTCGGAGCGACAGCACAGATGGGGAGGGCATCTTGCACGTGGACGACCGGGTTCGCCCCCGGGGACCATGGCATCCAATATGGTCCCCGGGCACCGCCAGGAGTAATTCCTGAGAGCAGAGCCAGGAGTAACCCGAGCACTGCGGGTGTGACCCAAAAGCGGGAGGGGGGAACCTTTGGGGAGGAGAGTACCCTTCCATTTTCTTCCTTCTCCCCCCCCCCCCCCCCCCCCTTCAGGTTTCAAACTCCTCCCGGGGCCTTGCACTGATGGAACCCAGCCAGGAACCTACAGACAGTTCCCTGACTGCAGGCTGCACCTCCCTAACGGCCGTGTCAACAGGGAACTAAAGGCCGAGGGCTTGGGAAGGGTCCCCGGCTGCACCAGGGCACAGGCCAGGAAGGGTCCTTTATAACTACCCCCACTCCCAGGAACCCATTATTCGACATTTCTTCTGTTATGCTTGCTGACAGCGATTTCTTGTCTTGAGGTCAACATTTTCTAGCAAAGTCCTCCACACATAGGTGTAAAGCTATTTATTTTCCAAGCCTCAGTGAATGAATCCCTTTCATGTTTGCTGAACAGTATATACACGCCAGATACTGGTTAAGCACCAAGGAGAAGAAAACCTGTAAGACAACTCTGCTCATGAGGAAGGCGGTCTAGTAAGTGCTGGGGAATGTTGGGGAAAACCTACATTCAGGAGGCCAAAGCGGCAGGACAATGGGTAGGCACTTGCCTTGCACACAGCCGACCTGGGTTCAGTCCCCAGCACCTCAGAGTGTCCCCTGAGCCCACCAGGAAAGATCCCTGAGAGAAGAGCCAGGAGTGAGCAGACCCTGAGTACTACGGGGTGTGGCCCCCAAATCAAACCAAAGGATTGTTTTAAGAAAACCGCTTTCAGATCCAGAATTCCCAAGAAGGGAGAACGCTTTTGGAACCCACGAGCCCTGCCCCACCCCATTTATAGGTAGCAGAATCCTAAATTTGAAGTAGGCCATCCCAAACAGTCACCTCTCTCGCTAGCCGCGCCATATTCAGGAAACTGAACCGGTGCCACGCCTCGCCCAGGAAAGCCAGGGGGCTAGACCGCTGCTGAGTCATCGCTGGGCAGCGCCAGAAAGCGCGGTGTGTCTGTCTGCTCCTTCCAGCCTCCTGCTGGCTGGAAAGACACTCTGACGGCCCACCTGAAGCAGCCACTTTGGATCCAGGCAAGAAAGCTCCGTGCTAGAGGGAGCATGGTTCTGACACCAGGGGCTGGTACCTGCCACATTAGGTTCAGGGCTTCAACATGACAGCGAGCCAAGCTAGTGTGTGTCTGAGGCAGGGGGATGGCCTGCTTCTCTGGAGAAGGTTAGATAGTAAATATTTAGCTCTTCGGGGCCATATGGCTCCGACACAGCTCCTTAACACAGCGGCTGGGGAGCGGAGCAGCCAGGCAAGCGCAGGACGGAGGTGCCAATAGAGCTGAGTGCCAACGAAGCTTTGTCGACACTAACCTCTAGGTTTCAGAATGTTCACATCATGAAGCAGAACCATCCCTTAGATCTCCCCCAAATCATTTAAAATGTGAAATGTAGAGCAAGAGAGATCAGGCAGGAAGTGTCGTGCCCGCCGGGCGTGTGGCACACCTCCAGGCTGGGCCCCTAGTACTGCTGGCCCCACACGCAGCACCAGGAACCAGCCCTGACACCACTTAGGGCCCCCAAACACCAAAACCAAAAGAACAAGTGAATGAACTAAAATGTGAAACTAGTCTCTGTTTGCTGGTTATACAAAGAGCTGGTCTGAAGCTCCCGGGCTGCTCACTCCTGGAGGGGTGGTGCTGATGGCGGTGGTGGTGGCGTGTGTGTGTGTGTGTGTGTGTGTGTGTGTGTGTGTGTGTTTTTTAGTGGTGTTAAAGGGCTATTCATTGCCTATTCTATCTCTCCAGCCCTAAATCATGCCCCTTAGTGGTTCAATTTTTTTTTTGGGGGGGGGCGTAATAGTGCAGTGGGGAGGGCGTTTGCCTTGCTCACTGCCAACTCGGGTTTGATCCCCAGCATCCGATATGGTTCCTGAGCACCGCCAGGAGCAATTCCTGAGTGCAGAGCCAGGAGTAATTGCAAGGTGTGACCCCAAAAAGCAAAATTAAAAAAAAAACAACAACCAATTTTTTTAGATATAAAAACCCCTACAGCTAACAGGCAGATGGTCAGTTCTTAGAAAATGCTACTGGAATGAATAAGCAAATAGTTGTCAATACTCAGGCATAAGCAAGGGAACTTACTAGAACATCTGAATGAAGCGTGTCACCCTAATCAAAGGTTTCCTAAGAGATGACTGTTACCAAAGTCAGTAGTGTTCAGGCAGACTGAACAAAAAAAAGTAGCATGGCAAAAAAAAGTGGCAGGGTGGGTGAAATGATGGAAGTTCAGGCAGAAAGTACAGTCTACACAAATGTTCTCATAGACAAGCCAGTAATTCACCTCCGAATAATCGAAGGGAAACCTGAGTGACTAGAACACAATGGCTGTGTGAGCACAGCCATGCCTGTGGCAAGAAGCTCCAAGCTGGGGCCGGGCAATACCCCGTAGGGCATTTGCCTTGCATGCGGCCGGCCTGTGCCGGCCGGGTTCGATCCCCAGCATCCCATATGGTCCCTGAGCACCGCCAGGAGTAATTCCTGAGTGCAGAGCCAGGAGAAACCCCTGAGCATTGTTGGGTGTGAACCAAAAAGAAAAAAAAAAAGAAGCTCCAAGCTCCCTTAGGAATCTGGGCCACTCAGAAAATCAAGGACCACTCATGGGCTTGAAACTAAGGGAGACACTACAGTTTCAATTTCATTATTACTCTGGAGGCAGGTCACACCCGACAATGCTTGGGGAACCGTAAAGGCGCCAGGGGATGGAACACGGGGCTGCGCTTCAGTCTCAGGGTCACATTGCTAAACCCCTACAATTTTTTTTTCTTTTTTTGGGTCACACCGGTGAAGCTCAGGGGGTTACTCCTGGCGGTGCTCGGGGCACCATATGGGAATCGGGGATCGAACCCAGGCCGGCACGGGCCGACCGCGTGCAAGGCAAATGCCCTACCGCTGGGCTATCCCTCTGGCCCACTAAACCCCTACAATTCACACTTTATTATTTTAACTAACTTGTTGCTGCTGTTGCTTTAAATTTTTTAGTCTAAGGGTCAGAGAGATAATACAGCGGTAGCACTTGCCTTGCACACAGCTGACCTGGGTTCCAGCCTTGGCATCCCATAGGGGCCCCCCAGCACCATCGGGAATAATTCCTGAGTGAAGAACCAGGACTAACCCCTGAGCTTTCCCAGAAGTGGCCCCAAAACAAAACTAAGCGAACAAGACAAGCGTTAGTCTATACACAGTGGTATTCAGGGCTTACTTCTGGCTCTGCGCTCAGTGATCACACTTGGTGTGTAAGGGCGGGATACATGAAGTGTGGGGGTAACGCTCCAGCCCTGTGCGTGCAAGGCGAGCTCCTCACCTCTGTTCCATCTCTTCTACCCCTCCGTCAGTTTTTTTGTTGCTTTATGGACCAGAGTCAGTAGTGTTTGGGACTTAGGGTATTGTAAGGTGTGCTGCGGATTAGTCAGGTTAGCTGTGTGCAAGGCAAATGCTCTACCCATTGTATGATCTTTCTGGCCCAACTTTTTTTTTTTTTTTTTGCTTTTTTGGGTCACACCCGGCAATGCTCAGGGGTTTCTCCTGGCTCTGCATTCAGGAATCACTCCTGGTAGTGCTTCGGGGGACCATATGGGAAGCCGGGAATCGAACCCTGGCCGGCATGGGCCGGCCGGCGTGCAAACAAGCCCTACCCGCTGGGCTATTGCTCCGCCCCATCTGGCCCAACTTTTTTAAGGCAGCTTTTTAGCATAGGAAGATTTCTTCTCACCAACATTGGTGATAAGATTTTATTTTGATTTTGTTGAAGATAGTATAAAATAATAGGATCGTGCAACATACTAATGATCCAGTGAGTTTAAAACAAAAGATTTCGGGGGTCGGATTTAGTGGTTTATAATTTACACAAATGATTTAGTGTACAGTGAGTAGGAGGCTTGCCTTGCATGGGTCCAACCCAGGTTCAATCCTCAGAACCACAGATGAAATCACCTGAATCCGCCAGGAGTGATCCTTGAGCACTGGGTGTGGCCCCAAACAAAACAAACCAAAAGATGACTCTGCAGCCATGTGGAGAGATCAGAAGACAGCACAGGGGCCGGAGAGATAGCCCAGCGGGTAGGGCGTTTGCCTTGCCGTGGTCGGCCTGTGCCGGCCTGGGTTCGATCCCGGCATCCCATATGGTCCCCTGAGCACCACCAGGAGTAATTCCTGAGTGCAGAGCCAGGAGTAACCCCTGAGCATTGCCGGGTGTGACCGCAAAAAAAAAAAAAAAAAAAAAGAAGACAGCACAGCTAGAGTCACAGAGCAAGAACTCAGCCCAGACACTACATTACCAGGAAGGCAGTCCTGAACTGGCTGGATGAACTTGTTTTGCATTCCTCTCTTTATTTCTTGTTATATATATATTTGGCTTTTTTCGTGGGGGTTACTCCTGGCTCTGCAATAGGAATTTCTCCTGGTGGTGCTGGGGATCATACGGGATGCCAGAGATTGGAGTTCGAACCAGGGTCTGCTGGAGCATGCAAGGCAAACACCCTACTCACCGCACTATCACTCCAGCCCCACCCTAACATAAGGAATTTGCTATTACTGGAGGCCAGAAACACAGCAGAGTGAGTAGGGCACTTGCCTACATGCCTACATGCCACTGGTCTGGTTTAGCTACCCAGCACCTCCTTGGTTCCCTGAGCACTGCCGGAAATGATCTATGATCTCTGAGCACAGAGCAAGAGCCAGGAGGAAGCAAGAAGCATAGCCGGGTAGGTCCCAAACTAAAAAACAAACAAACAAAGAAACTAAACAAAACAAAAAACCAAAAACCCCCAAACCCATATGGACTCACAGCCAAGATCTTTTTTTTTTTTTTTTTTTTTTTTTTTTTTTGGTCACACCGGTGATGCTCAGGGGTTTCTCCTGGCTCTGCACTCAGGAACTACTCCTGGTGGTGCTCGGGGGACCATATGGGATGCCGGGAATCGAACCCGGGCCGGCACAGGCCGCGCCGCTCCCAAGCAAACGCCCTACCCGCTGGGCTATCACTCCGGCCCCCAAGCTCTTTTTTTTAAGGGGAAGTTAAGACTAGCAGAGTAACAAAGACCTCGCCACAAACTGCCACAAAGGTCGCTGTTACAACGGCCCTCGTCCCACCGAGTCTCGGGAGCGGCGGGGCGGGGCGCAGGGGCTCACCGGCATGGGAATCTTGGAGAGCTCCTTCCCAATGCAGTTCTTCATGATACTCCACAGGTTGAGGCTGTAGTTCGGCTTGTACGGTATTCGAAGTTCTCTTTTCCTTCTTGGTCTCTTCCAGCTGGTGCTTGTACTAGGAAAGCAAACAAAGAAAGGCCATCACCCACAGGAACAGAAAACCCTGTATCTGTAGCCCTCCCTTCCCGCATGCCAGAGAGAAGTCATTGTGCTTTACAGGAAAACCCTTGGGACGTATACCCCAACTCCCTGATCCCTGATCGCACCCAAATAAACAGTACCTGCTCGTCGAGACTGATGTCACTGCTGGCGCCACTGATATTGCTGCCAGTGCGCCTACATGGGTGAGAAACATGAGCATTAGAACTCGACTCTGGTCTTCACCGTGTCTTCAAAGGACAAGATGAAGCAAACGACCTGCGCTTATTAATGGGAAGGCGAATGACAATACTAGGACACATATGAACCGAAACACCCGGAGGGAGCAAGTTCTCGCAAAACAGCAGTTTTCCATTCAAGTGAAAGAACCCAGACTGTAGCACCATGACACTCCCACTGCACTTTCGAGCCTAACAGTCAGGGATGTGCATTTTCCTGGGGAGTCAAGGAGAACAACTTACTTGTGGCCCAAATTTTCCAGGCATGGTGATGATCTCAGGAGCATCAAAAAATTCATTCTCATCGTCCTCGTCACTCATGTCGCCCTTGCCAGAGCAGCACTGATCTGCAGGGAGAAAAGCCTCATTCATTCACTCTGGCTGTATTTACCGAAGCCTGGCACAGCGGGATCTTTTAAACACAAACCACAAACAGAGCAACAAGTGGCAGAAAGCAGGAGAAAAGCCAGGAGAGATAAACAGCTCCAATTTCACTTCACAGGGGTCATTGATTCTGGAGGACTTGCAGTTCCTCTATGAATCGCAGAAAGCCGCCGATCTCGAGACAGACGGGGCTGTCCAAGAACTGAGCCCCTTACCTTTGCTGGAGCCAGTGCTGCCGGGCGTGTTGGCGGGCAGCACAGTGGCCCCGGAAGGCCCGCTCCAGGTGGTTGTGCTGCTTCGCCAGCTGCTCCAGGGTCTCTTCCAGGCGGATCCGCTGGTCTCTTTCATACTGGAGTGACTTCTGCCACTTTTTTACTGTGGGTCTGAGCTAACATGAGGAAATCTCTGCAGGCCTGGACGGACGAAGGGTTAGAATATGTCACAGCTCCTCAACGGGACAGACTCCCCCTCACCCCCCCCCCCGCCAGCCTCTTTTTAGGAGCCTTATTCTGGGAACTTTAACTGGCACGCTACAATGACTTTCCCTGTTACTACACAGGATCAGGGACAGCCAGCTCCATGACGCAATCAAGGTCAAACACACAGAAAAAAAAAATTTAAACACAGCTGTCAGTGCTTTCCTATTTTCCTGGGCTTGGGGATCAAACAAACGTCCGGGGGAGGAAAACACCTCCACGTCGCGATGGTAGTATCGTAAGGTAGAGGTGCAGAAACCATACCGAAGGGAGAATCTACCGACAGCACCAAAGCACAGGATAACGGCTTTTAGGAAGTTCATAAACTCACGTCACCTATAGTTTAGGGATTCAGATACTGAGAACAGAACCTGCACTAAATGATCCCCAATATGGGGGAAATTAAGTTTGTTTTGTTTTTGGTCACTAAGAGAAAAAAACTGACTTGAAATGAGAAGCCTCGCAATTCTACTTCTTACACAAAAGCATTCATCCGAAAAGATGCGTGCACATCTGTGCTCCCTGCAGCGCTCCGTATAAAAGCCAGGACATAAAAACAACTCGAATGTCTGGCCACAGACGACTGGGGAGGGGAGTTGTGATATACATACACACATCACAATGGAATACTATGCGGTCATACGTATGATGAAATCACGCCGTTGGCTCTAAGAGGACAGAGACTCAGTGATCATCTGTGGCAAGCAGAGAAATAAGACAAAATAATGGAAGCTATCAAATGATGGCAAATTCTCGCACCTGGATTACAGGACTGAGAATGCCACGTGAGGGGAGAAGGTGGGAGAACAGTGAGTTGGAAAAGATACAAGAAACTCTGTGACGGGCAGGAGAGATAAGACTGGGGGCGGGGGTGTGGCGGAGCAACAGCAGAGCGGGGAGGGTGTTTGCCTTGCATGCGGCCGACCTGGGTTCAATCCCGGCATCCCATATGGTTCCCTGAGCACCACCAGCAGTAATTCCTGAGTGTAGAGGCAGGACTAACCCCTGAGCATCACTAGGTGTGACCCAAAAAGCAAAATGAATGAATGAATGAATGAACGAAAGAATGAATGAAAGACTGTGGGTAAAGCACTTGCCTTGCATGCAGCTGGCCTGGGTTCAATCCCCAGCACTCCAAATAGTCCCCAGCCCACCAGGAGTTGGCCATGAGCCTTGACAGGTGTGGCGGCAACTCTGAACATTACAACTTTCATGCTATTATAAGTTTGTGACTCAATATAGAAACTTTTGGGGTGGGGGCAGCGGGGAGGGGGGGAGAAGAATCTGATCCTGACAGCTGGTGTAGTAACAGTCACCCTCTTGAAACTCTACTGTTAACAGTTATTTTAAGTCATAGTGCCTAAATATAAAGTATCACTGTCACTGTCACTGTCTTCCCGTTCATCATCGATTTGCTCGGGCGGGCCCCAGTAACATCTCCATATGTCCTGTCTCATGCAAATAGAGCCCAAGGGCACCTGCTCACTCCAGGAACATAAAGAGCCTCAATCCATTCCATCAGGTCATGGGAATGAGGTCTATAATTGTTACTGGTATCTGGCATATCAAATACAACACGGGTAGCTTGCCAGGCTCTGCTGTGTGGGTAGCATACTCTTGTAGTCATCTCAAAAATCCAGCATTTATTGATGAACTGCGCGCCGCTGTGGCCTCCCGAGCCAGGCTGTGATAGGCTGGTCTGCTGGGTGGAGTTCTGACGAGCGGAAGTCGGGTGTGGAAAATGAAGGCCCTCATGGAGTGGGGGGGTCGTCTGGCTTGTTGCGAGGCTCTGCTGGGGTTGCGGGCCAGGGCTAGAACCCGCCAACCCTCCCGGGCGCCTTGTGAGTGGCTGGGCACAGGGAGAGCTAGTAGCAGCTCTGCCCATATCTGTGAGTCTCTCAGACAGTGCTACTCTAAACCTAATTTTAGGGGCTGGAGGCGATAGTCCAGCAGGTAAGGCGTTGCCTCACATGCGGCTGGAACCAGGTTTCTTTTTATTATTTTTCTTTATTTTTATGTTTTGCCTTTTTTTGGGTCATACCCAGCAATGCTCAGGGATTATTCTTACTTCTGTGCTCAAGAATTTCTTCTCCAGGGCCGGGCGATAGCCCAGCCGGGTAGGGCGTTTGCCTTGCACCGCGGCCGGCCTGTGCCGGCCTGGGTTCGATCCCGGCATCCCATATGGTCCCCGAGCACCGCCAGGAGTGAATTCCTGAGTGCAGAGCCAGGGGTAACCCCTGAGCAACGCCGGTGTGACCACAAAAAAAAAAAAAAAAAAAAAAAATTTCTTCTCCTGGTCCTCCTCATTTGGGGAACCATATGGGGTACTGGGAATCAAACCGGGTTGGCCGCATGCAAGGCACACGCCCTCCCCCACTGTACTATCTCTCTGGCCATGCTCAGAGCTTACTTTGATTCTGTGCTCAGGGAACAGTCCTGGCAACACTCAAGGGAATATACACAGCGCCAGGCACTGAACCAGGGTTGACCTCATGCAAATCAAGCTCCTTACCCGCTGTTACTATCTCTCCAGTCCTGTTTTCATTAAAAAAAAACTCCCACAACCACTATCACATAAACTCAACCATCAGCCAGTTTTATAGGCTCAACAATTTAATCTTGGAAGAGATTAACTAGATGTAAAATTTCACAAACACATGGGTCCCTCCAGGCTAAAAACTCTGTGGCACCCTCAGGAGTGGAACAGGCCGAGCCCCTAGCCTTTGGGAGCTCAGAAACACCCCACACAGCAGGGCTGCCGCCAGCCAACAGCCCGACTCCGCCTCATGACCAAGTTCTGCAGAGATGCTGAACTGCCAAATATTCCAGGCGCACGGGTCTTTAGGCTGAGAGCTCTAGGGTCTTCTTGGAGTGGGGAAGAAAGACCCTGAGCCCATGTTTCCAGAAGCCACACCCACATCTCACACACACTGCCACGTAAACTCATGGCACTCGGAGGCCACCCGGGATGAGGGGGTCTGCTGGTGCCTCTCCGTCCCTGCTTCTGCCCTGCAAATCTCCAGAAAAAGCTTGATTTCTTGGGGACTCTGGCATCTGGTGGCAAAGTAGCCCCGCAGGTGGTCATGACCATTGAGTGAAGGCTCCCATGGCCTGGCCTGGCTCTGCATCCCATGAGTTCCCATAACAAGCCTGTGTGTACTCTCCTCTTCTTTTTTTTTTTTTTTTTGTGGGGGCCACACCCAGCAATGCTCAGGGGCTAGTCTTGGCTCTGCACTCAGGAATTACTCTTGGTGGTGCATGGAGGGGTGGTATTTTTCTATAAAGTAGAAAAATAAAACTAGAAAGCTAGGGGCCAGAGAGAGGGCGGGAGTGCAGGTGCTCGCCTTGCAGGCGGCTGCCCTGGTCAGCTTCACAGCCCGTCACGGTCCCCTGAGCACCTTTCCAGCAGCGTGGCCCAAAGCCTCCCGCCCCTACAACTATGAGATGCCTATCTGAGGACTCAGAAGGGGTCTTGAGGAGCTAGGGGGCTAGCTTCTATCTTGCAAACATTAGACCTGTGCTCAGTCCCAGCACTTCAGAATAAATCAAAAACAGGGATCTTTGGGGGGAAACGGGGGAGCAGGTCAGGGGATGTGGCTTGGGCGGTGGAGGGCATGACTTGCTTGTGCAAGGCCCTTCCTTAGGAGGTTCCGCCCCCAGCACAGCATGGTGCCCTAAGCACACCAGGGGAGGGCCCCAAAACTGAAACCCAAAGGAATAGCACAGGGCATTGGAGCACCTGCCTTATAAGCATGGTCACAGGTTCAAATTCCCCCCTGAACCCGGGTTCGACCCCAGCATCCCATATGGTCCCCGAGCACCACCAGGAGTAATTCCTGAGTGCAGAGCCAGCCCTCTGCATCCCCAGGTGGGACCCAAAAAGCTATAAAAAAAATCTGCGGTTTGAATCTGGCAGTTCTACTGCCTGTGATCCCTGGTCCCAGAAGCAATTTTTGGCACCACACACCAGATCTGTGTAAACACCACACTAAAAAGATGTGTGAACAGTCACGGTGAGAAAGCTTGAGCTCTGGTAAGCACATCTGTGAGCATCAACAGATAGAAGGAGTCCTGGTGAACACACACAAGCGGCTCAGAGGAGCGCACACAATCGTGTGAGCACTGAACCTGATAACCTGACAAACACCACAGCTAAATACGTGCGAGCAGGGCTGGAGCGAGCAAGGCGCTCATTTTACGCACATGACTCGGGTTCTACCCCAACACAATAGTCCCCTGAGCACAACAGGAATGATCCCTGCGTACCACCAGGTGTGACACACGACAGAAAATATTTTTGATTAGTACAGTATGTGCTATACTAATCTAATGTGCAACGCCATTTTAGCACAACAATGGGGGTGGGAGGGGAAAATAAAAACAAAATTGGGAAGATAAATACATTAGAGATAAAAACAAATCTGATCAGATCAGTCTTCTTTAGTGTCCCGGTGACAGGACCAAATACTACCTACTAGTTACTAATATAGCCCTTCACAGGAAGAGTGATGAATAAAGACCCCTCACAGGAAGGGCTACGGATACAGACCCCTCACAGGAAGGGCTATGGATATAGACCCTCACAGGAAGAGTTACTCATATAGACCCCCTCACAGGAAGAGTTACTCAAATAGACCCCCCCTCACAGGAAGGGTTACTCATATAGACCCCTCACAGGAAGAGTTACTCATATAGACCCCTCACAGGAAGAGTTACTCATGTAGACCCCTCACAGGAAGAGTTACCATATAGACCCCCCAGAAACCACCCCCCAGCCAACCCCCCCACAAAAACCCCCCACACACCCCCCAGACCCCCCCAAACCCCCACACCCCCACAAAACCATATAACCCCCACAGGAATACCATATAGACCCCTCACAGGAAGTTACTCATATAGACCCCTCACAGGAAGTTACTCATATAGACCCCTCACAGGAAGAGTTACTCATATAGACCCCTCACAGGAAGAGTTACTCATATAGACCCCTCACAGGAAGAGTTACTCATATAGACCCCCTCACAGGAAGAGTTACTCATACAGACCCCTCACAGGAAGAGTTACTCATATAGACCCCTCACAGGAAGAGTTACTCATATAGACCCCTCACAGGAAGAGTTACCCATATAGACCCCTCACAGGAAGAGTTACTCATATAGACCCCTCACAGGAAGAGTTACTCATATAGACCCCTCACAGGAAGAGTTACTCATATAGACCCTCACAGGAAGAGTTACTCATATAGACCCTCACAGGAAGAGTTACTCATATAGACCCCTCACAGGAAGAGTTACTCATATAGACCCCCTCACAGGAAAGTTACTCATATAGACCCCTCACAGGAAGTTACTCATATAGACCCCTCACAGGAAGAGTTACTCATATAGACCCCTCACAGGAAGTTACTCATATAGACCCCTCACAGGAAGAGTTACTCATATAGACCCCTCACAGAAAGAGTTACTCATATAGACCCCTCACAGGAAGAGTTACCTATATAGACCCCTCACAGGAAGAGTTACTCATATAGACCCCTCACAGGAAGAGTTACTCATATAGACCCCTCACAGGAAGAGTTACTCATATAGACCCCTCACAGGAGAGTTACTTATATAGACCCCTCACAGGAAGAGTTACTCATATAGACCCCCTCACAGGAAGAGTTACTTATATAGACCCCTCACAGGAAGGCCACCACTGGATTTGTCTCCCTCCTCTCCTGGTGGTTTTACCTGTCCCTGTACTCTGTGGTGGAGCCATACAGATCCGCTTTACCTCTTCTTAGACACACAGATCTCCTTTTGGTCTGCCAACTGCTACATAATCTATTTATTCTGCCTAAAATTCTCTCCTTTTTATGGCTAAGTCCTCTTTAAGATTGAGGATCTTGGGTCAGAGTGACGGTATGATGAGTAAGGTGCCTGCCTTGCACACACCCAACCTGGGTTCAGTGCCACACAAGCGGCCTCCTGAGCCTGCCAGGAGTGACCCCTGAGCACAGAGTCAGGAATAAGCTCTGAGCACAATCAGATGTGGTCAAAAGTCAACCTGCCAATCAAACAAAAAAAAATCTACACATACTGAAGCTCTTTGGCATGTGTTTGCTCTATGACCTTTTCACCCAGTCTGCAAACTAACTGGTCTCGGTCTATCCATTCCCATATCCCCGTGTATATACTGCTGATTCACACATCTACACCAAGTGACTAAGTTTGTCTCTCCAGATGGATTATAAGCAACTTAAAGACACTGTTTATAGCTTATTCGTGCATATAATCAAGATCATAACTGGGGTGTCTTGTTTGCAATAGAAACGTGATAGAAATCTGCTCAATAGACTTGACAGTCTAAGTCCAGTTACAGACAACCTCAAATAGAATACATACTCTGATGTTCTTTGTTCAGTGCCAAGGTCACGCCCAGAGCCTCACACATGCAGGACAAGTGCTCTGACCACTTGGCTACACCCCTGGTACTCCCATGGTTTCAACTCTTGCCTGTAAAATCATGATGACTAAATCGGTAATTGTAGTTCTGTGACTCTGACTTTCAGACTCAAGTATTGAACTCTCTATTCAATGGCACAAAGTAATCTCAAAACCATTGAGTCCCAAAATGAGCCATTCTTCCTTTCTGACTGCTTCTCCTGTGGGGTTCCCATCTTAAAAATCAGCATCAGGGCCCTTCTACTCACAGAAACCAGAACCCTAAAGGCATCCTGGATTCCTTTTTATTACATTTTTTCTTGCCTTCCTACAGCCAATCACCAGGTCCGACTCACTCTTTAATATGTCTGGAATCTGGACACTGCTTCCATCACTAGGCAACAAGAGGACGGGATGGCTGCGCTGTTGGGCTCAAATTCCATCTCCATCCCACTTGTTATCCACGAAGTTTTAAGCAAGCTACTTAATGCCTATGCTTCATCATCCTCTCTTTAAGGAAGGAATAACAACAGTAATTACTTCACAAAGTTGTGGCTTTACATGCACAATACCTGAAACCATTTTGGGCCTCAGGAATAGCCGATAAGGTGTTAGTGCTTATACTGAGGCCTGGATCAATACTGCTCTTATTTTCCTTCACGCACTAATACGAAGCCCAGTTAGTACAACCTGCACCTTACATCTCCTCATGCCTTACACGTCATTCCTCTCCAGCTCTAACCACTTCCTTTGCTCTACTAGCAGTTAACTGCAAGCAGGTTTCAGACTTGAGAGACAGGGAGGAACCCCCAGCTGCCACACCTCTACCTTCACAAACTCTTCTCCCTCGCTTCCTTTTAATGATACTGATTGTAACTAAAAAGCGTAATGAGAGACAATTATATGTCAAGCATTTTTGCTGAGCACTTTACATAATTTTACATAATAAAAGCCTTTCAACAACACTGTAAGCAGTGAGCTATGGGTTCCATCATCATCATCATCATCCATGGAAAAGGAATTAAGGTCACAGAGGAAGCAGGTCACCCCAGGTTAAGCAGGTAACTAAAGTAGCTGTTACTACAGAGTCTCAGGACCCCAAACTCTATACTGCTTCTTTCAGAGGAAGATTCTGAGGTGTGACTAATCCTCTAAGCCTGTGCTAAACACCTCCATTGTGTGTGAGGCACCCTGGGCTCCTTTCTACAAGGCACACGGTAAACTCAGCACACTCTGTATTGACCCCCTCCCTTTGCTAGAGAGTGACCTTCCTGAAGGCAGGGACCCCAGGGACAACATCTAACATCCACCCACCCACCACCCACCCACCCACCCACCGCGCCCACCCACCCGCCCGCCCGCCCGCCCACCCATCCATCCATCCATCCATCCATCCATCCATCCATCCATCCATCCATCCATCCATCCATCCATCCATCCATCCATCCATCCATCCATCCATCCATCCATCGCTTTTGGGGTCCAGACCTGGCATGCTCCAAGCGTTACTCCTGGCTCTGCACTCAGGAATTACGCCAGGTGGTGCTCGGGGGACCATATGGGATATGCCGGGATTGAACCCAGGTCAGCCGTGTGCAAGGCAGATGCCCTCCCCGCTGTGCTATCGCTCCAGCCCCTTTTTTTGTTTTTAAACTATTGCATTCTTGGAGGAGAGAGCAATAGCACAGCGGGTAGGGCATTTTCCTTGCACAGGGCAGACCCGAGTTTGATCCCTGGCATCCCATATGGTCCCCGAGCACTGCCAGGAGTGGTTCCTCAGTGCAGAGCTAGGGAAAACCTCGGAGCAGCACTAGATGTGACCCAAAAAAAAACAAAATAAATAGGGGCTGGAGCAATAGCACAGCAGATAGGGCGTTTGCCGTGCATCGCGCCAACTTGGGTTCGATCCCGGCATCCCATATGGTCCCCCAAGCACTGCCAAGAGTAATTCCTGAGTGCAAAAAGAACCAGGAATAACCACTGAGCATTGCTGGGTGTGACCCCCCCAAAAAAAAAGAGAGAGAAAACCGCTGCTCTAGAAAACAGAAGGCGCTCAATAGAGCTTCAATGAATAAGGAAAAGGATACACTGACAGTATCAAATTTATTCCCCTGGTTAGATTCATGATGGAAATAGATATATTCTGAACAATTAAAAAAATGGGGGGGAAAAATGTCTTCCTTTAATTTAACTTTGCCAATTTAGAGACGCAATGCACTGGTATCTTAGTTTTTAACAGGGGTATTACTTTGAAAGCTTTGCCATCATGGGGAAAGGGGGCAGCTCAGAAAAAAAGAAACAAAAAAGCTTTGCCATCGGGGCCAGAGCGATAGTCCAGCAGGTAGGGCATTTGCCTTGCACACGGCCAGCCTATGCCAGCCCGGGTTCGATCCCGGCATCCCATATGGTCCCCCGAGCACCGCCAGGAGTAATTCCTGAGTGCAGAGCCAGGAGTAACCTCTGAGCATCGCCGGGTGTGACCCAAAAAAGCAAAAAAAAAAAAAAAAAAAAAAAAAAAAAAGCTTTGCCATCATCACCTAAAAGGTACCAAGGAAACAACATAGGAATGAAACACGTGTTCAAGCACTAACTGACATGAACGGTGCATGGACAGTGCACTAGGGGGAAGCAGAGAGAGAAAACTGCCAAGTTCCAAGGGAGTCTTCCTTAAGTCTGTTTTATGGGAAATCTCTAAATAAAAGTTTCATTTAACAAATCTTTCATTTAAAAAATAGGGGAAAGTGCTTTGTCCTGGAATATGGTTATTTACCCACTAAAGGGCGATCTTTACTATCAACAGACTTCTGAGCTGTCACAAAGCGTACCTGGGGCTCGCAAGACACTCAACAGGCCCGAGTGCATGCCTTGCCTGTTTGTTCCCAAAACAAAAGGAAACAAAAGTGTATCTGGTTTCTAAGGACCACACTGTGAAGACTGGGCAAAGACTTTTGTAAACAGGCCCATGCTCCATCCCTGGCACCACGTGATCCTGAGTACCACCAGGAGCACCTCCCGATTTGGGAGGAGCCTCTGGAGCCACCAGATAAAACCCAAAAACAAAACAAAAGAAAAAAGACAGAGAAATTCAAAATAATGAAAAGTAAATCTGCTACTGTTGATTAACTGATTTATATATTTATGAGGTTTTTCTAGTCACAAAGAAAATCACGTACACACACAGAGGCACACAAAGAGGCGCACAGCACTAAAGTGTGACAACCTGAGGGAAAGGCACAGGAGGAGCCAGAGCCATACCATAGCAGGGGAGGCGCGCTTGCCTAGCACACAGCCGACCGGGTTCGATGCCCAGCATTCATATGGTCCCCCAAGCACCGACAGGAGTAATTCTGAGTGCAGAGTCAGGAGTTACTGAGTGCAGAGTCGGGAGTTACCCCTGAGTATTGCTAGGTGTGACCCAAAAACCAAAACCAAAAAAAAAAAAAAAAGTAGGCATCAGAAAAACAAGTATCAGGAGATTTGCAGAATAGTCCTGAGTGATATGTGATCTTCCTGTAATCCTTAGCGACAAAATAATGAATTTTCCCCTGAACAAAGCATTCAATATTTTATACAATATTATCAAAATAAAGATGATAACAACTATTCATTAAGGAGCTTTAACACACACACACACACACACACACACACACACACACAAAACTCTAGTCCCCCTTCCCCTCACTGGAAAGACCTTTGATCTCTAGGAGTTACATGAAGGGAACTAGTTCTAAGCAAACGCCTGAGTATCACTCCCCTAAACAAGGAAACAATCTTGCTTGAGTCTAAGTAATTTTATCCCATTGAATTAGACTGAAGGGGAGGGAGGGGGAGAAACCCTACATAAGCCTTTTTTCTCACAGAGAAATCTTCCTGCTGGTGTTCCTATGCAGGGAGCTGACGACAACAACCTGCCAGGTCAGAATCAGTCATCGATGGAGGGAAAACACAACTATTTAAACCACGCACTCGGCTCGCACCGGTCAGCGATGACCTGAAACACATCACTAACGCCAGAAGTACTTTGACTTTACCTAGAGCCTCACACCAAAACAGCTGAAGTTTGCACAAGCCAACTGTCGTCCCTCCTTTGAAAGGAAAAGTGCCCAGAGCTACAGTTTTTTTTTTTTTTTTTTGGTCTTATGCTGCAAATCAAAAACTAAAGACGGGGCTAGCCAGTATTAGAAGGGTCTCCTGGGTCCTTGACGCATTCCCACAACTGTATGCCAAAGTGTATTAGCAAAATGGGATGAAACTCCAGTTCAGAACTCAAAGACACACAGGGGACAAGACCCAGGGAGAGCCTTCAACAGATCAAGCGAGCGCCCATGAAATAAAATCACCGCCCAGAGAGGGGCGGGCACTCAACCATGGCCATCAGACACCCTTCTGGCGAGGAGGGGGCCACAGCAATGTCCGCCTGACTGAGCAGAGCAGAAAGGCTTTGCAGCCCGGCTTTGCAGCCCTTTCGGCTTCATGCCCAGATAACTGAACTGAACTCCCGGCACAGCGGGGAAGGGAGACCTGGTGTCCTGCGGTCGAACCAGTGCCTCTGACCCGAGTCCAAGGGAGAACGACACCCGGAGGACAGAATCAAAGGGCGGCAAGGAGAGCATCTGCACCTACGTTGATCATGGCGTTCGACGTTATCCTGAAGAGAGGGTGGCCGCTCGTTGACCTGTTTGATCTTCTCATTGCTCTCGGCGGGCAGCCTCAGGGACTCCAGCTCACTCAGGGGGCGCTGCAGCGCCGTGCCGTGCTTGGCGATAAAGGTCGTTGCACGTACTCAGGTCCTCCACCTTGCTGGAGAGCGTCCGCAGGGTGTTCTGCAGCTCCGTCTTGTCCGTCTGCGACACAGACTCCTCGTCCCCGACTCGTCTGCAAGGGAGGAATGGCAGGTCCCGTGTGAGCCCGGCTGTCGGACTGAGAAACCCCCCATCCCCTCTCCAATGACTGTCTCTCTGTGCTCTGACCGGCGCCGGGCGTGCGTTAGCAGAATGCTTGTCCGCGGGTGGTCCACAGCCCACCTAGCCCGCCTGTACCGCGACCATTCCGTCCCCCTGCCCCCAGGGGCACACAATAGTAAGTTTCTATTTTGCTATCACTGCCAGAGAGCACCATGTAAGCATCATGATTTGCTTTATAGATGTAGCAAAGTGATCGCCACAGTAAATCTAGTTAACATCATCATCTTATACAGATACAAAAAAAAAATTCTTTTTCTTGTGATGAGAATTTTAGCAATTTTCAAAAAATCCCACCCCAGCACTATTACCTATAAGCACCACACTGTCCGCTACACCCGAGTTTGTATTTGTCTTATAATTAGAAGCTTATACCTTTTGACCCCCTTAATCCAATCTCCCACAATTCATTTTGGTTTGCTTTGTTTTGGGGATCATACTTAGCAGTGCTCAAGAGCTACTTCTGGAGGCGCCAAAGGAAGCGTACAGTGCCAGGGAACGCCAGTGCGTGTATGTACCACGACACGTGCTCCGGGCCTTCAGCCGCCTACCTGGTACCCTAGAGAGTGCTCCGCCCACCCCACAGGCTAATCTAGCTCATGTGAGACAGGCCCAGGAATATGCACTTTGATTAAGTTGTCCAAGTAGTTCTGCATAAGAATTTGAAAACTCAATGAGAACCAATGCCTTGGAGGACAGGATGGAGAAGTCAAATGCTCTTGAGCTTGGGAATGAATTACTGGACCTTTTAACATCAGCTTACGAGTTCCAATGAAATCCGAGCTATTACTGCAAATCCACTATCAACTGTTGGGTGATTTGGTGGGACCTATATAAAACAGTTCTTTGGGGCTGGAGCGATAGATAGCCCAGCAGGTAGGGCATTTGCCTTGCACGCGCCCGGCCCATGCCGCCCGGGTTCGATCCCCGGCATCCCATATGACCAGGAGTAATTCCGGAGTGCAGAGCCAGGGAGAAACCTCTGAACATTGCCGGGTGTGACCCAAAAGAAAAAGCGGTTCTTTGAGTTTTCTGTTTTTGCTTTTTTTGGGTGACACCCGGCAATGCACAGGGTTTCTCCTGGCTCTGCTACACTCAAGAATAACTCCTGGTGGTACTTGGGGGACCATATGGATTGAATCCAGGTGGGCCCTGTGCAAGGCCCTACCAGCTGTCCTACCTATCACTTCAGCTCCTAAAATGGCTCTTCATAAACAAAGTCTAGGTCACCAAAAGGCTTCGCTAATTTATCTTTCCTGAAGAACTCGGGAACTTTAAAATAAATTCCTCTAACACAAAAAGGCCCTCTCTGCACTGAAAGCAATTCACGAACTTGTGTAAATGGCGACCAATAGTGAGTTTCGGAGGAGCCGGAGCCGTGCTGTAACTCTCACTACCACTTTGTACTTGACACTTTGTACCTGCAAAGTGCTTTTCCAACAGTGTGATCTGTCATTTCCTTTAGGGAGCTAACGGCAGTGAAATCAAAAGGAATAAAACCTGCCCCTATCTGCTAGACAGAGAAAGCAGTGCCCAAGTGAAAATAAAACCTGCTATCAAATTAAAAACAAAAGACGCCCTACCCTACAAACTGTGAATCTTCCTCGAGCTACTTAATAGATATTAAATATGGCGCAGAAGGCACAGAGGCAGTCTCCGGACTAAGGTGCTTGCTTTGTGCACTGCAGACCCACGCTGAAAGCCAGGTACTTCATCAGGCCCCAGAGCACTGCGGGGAGTAACCACTGAGAGAGTCAGGATTAAGCCCTGAGCACAGCCAGGTCTGGTCCAATCCCTACTGCTGAAAAAAAAAAAAACCAAGAACAAAAAATAATCTCAAAGTATAGTGTCGACAAGAAAAACAGCAGAACAAAAGCCATCAGGTGACTACCTTGGCTAGCATTAAGTGAAAAAAAAAAACCCAACTCAGAGTGTGATTAAAACATTAACTTTGAGGCCAGAGCAACATTAGAGTAGGAAGGGCGCTGGCCTTGTACGCGGCTGGCCGTCACCCAGGTTTAGTTCCAGCACCCGTTGGTTGCCCGAGCACTGCCAGGAGTGATCCCTGAGCACAGAGCCGAGAGTCAGGCCTGAGCGCTGCCAGGTATGACCCACTGAACAAAAAAAAAACAGACAAAATTGTTTTTGCCCAAGTTGAGTACCACCACTCCAAGGAAAACACTACACGGTAAGGGAAAAGTCTGATACACCTTCGAGCCGGTTCATCACTGGCGACAATAAGGATGCGATTTATGCGCTACAATGGTGGACCACGCCGCCTAGGCTGCGCGCTCTTTTGCTCCCTACCCGACTCCGCCAGCATCTTCACAGCCTTGGCCTTGGCCAGTTCCAGGGCCGTCACCCAGCGCTGCCGCTCCACTTCGAGCTTGCCTTCAGGTGGTAGGTCTGAGCACCCCGTTGGAGATGATGAAGTTACACGAGTCCTCCACAGTGATGTTGGCTGTGCAGAGGTTGATGGTACCACGGCAAGTGTGTCTCATTTCTGCCTTTGACCTGAAATAGCAAAGCCAAGAGAAATTAAGAAGAAGGCCAACTGGGGGGAAGGGGAGGGGCGTATCCCCCAGCCCATATATCGGCATTACTCGTGCCGCTTTTTTTTTTAATGTGGGGGGTCCCGGAAATGTGTTCCTCAAATGGCTCCCTGAAACTGAGGAAATGAGGGGCTTTCAGCCTCCCTAAGTGATGTGCCTGAGGCAGATATCCGCCATTCCTCTCACCCACGCTCTGCTGTGGCTCATGCAAGTAAAAACAAAATCTTTTTTGGTTATTGTTGTTCTTGGGTCACACCCTGCAGAGCCCAGAGCTTATTCCTGGCTCTGGGCAGGGGCCTCCACAGGTCTGTAACCCAGCCTGCATTATGCAATATGGAACTGGGCGTGGAGTTTGGGGAACAGGACATGGCACTCGGGGCTCAAACCCAGGTTGGTTTGAAGGCCTCACGCAGTCTGTAAATCCAGCAATTTGAAGCCTCCCATAAGAGTTCTGCTAACTACACACAGCTCTGCAGCCACAACGAAGACAGAGAACATCACCCTCATCCCCACTCCCCTCACTCCCTAATTCCCTCATGTATCTTTTGCAGTCAGGAGTGATCCTTTAGTTGGGAAGTATAAAGTGTTTGATAAACTCACACAACAAAATATCATATATCCCTATCACTCCCTAGGAGCAAAACAGTAATTTATATAGACACCGAACAACTCACGACCCTGCATGGAACTCCAGACCAAATGAGAACCTCACATGATGCTTACAAAATCGTAAGGCAATAAGGACGCCCTGAGATGTTCAGCAGTGTATACTGACTACAAGCTCAAGCGATGAAATAAGAACATTTTCCTATACAAGTGAAAAGAAAAAACAAAAGGAATCATGGAAGAGTCACCAAGCAGGGTAATCTTTCTAGAACATGTTTTTTTTCCCAAGGTCCACTGACCTCTATTAGGGAACTCCTAAGCCACCCCATTAATAGCAAGAAGATTCAGCAAATCTGTTCTCAGAGAACTGGGTGTAAACATTTTTGCCACCTCCACTGACAGACAGTTCTGTTAATAGACTCACTTTTGAACTTTAGCGCATTACTTGGTGACAACATGCGGCAAGAGATTCACACAAAAACATCAAGCGTCTTGCGCGGCTCAGCGCGGCGCCAGGAAGTGTGCCAGCTTCCCACTCTCCGCGGATCCTGCCCCGGACCTGCATGTGGAGACCGCGGGTTTCGCGGCCAACTTGGAACATAAAGAGGTCAAAGTCCTTTGCCAACTGCCGCCACACGATCAAGCAGGGCCGTTTCCCTTTCACTGGAGCCAGGCAACCAAACACACCTGGCACGTCCAGAATTCCTGCGTGCCAGAAATGACACACACCCCGTCTCCCCAGAAGCTACGATCTGCTGCATCTGAGAAAGTCTGTTGGCTGGGCTGAGGAGGACAGATTTGCTGTTGTTCAGTCTGGCGCCCAAAACTGGTTTTTCTTTCTCTGATACCCAAATGAGCAGCAGGGGACAGCCAAGGGGGTCTCAACTTTGGACCATTTTCTGCCCTCTGCACCTGCCACGCTGTAACCTGAGTCCTTTTCTCCTAGCCTTGCCTCCCGCCAGCCCATTACATTATGCACAACGCAGCTGAGTTCCAGACCTGCACTTGACCGGGAGCCCTCCCGGGCCTCCCACCCCACCACACCTTCCTCCCAACGTCCTGGTACTTTTCACCAGCCATTTCCTAGGGATCTCGTCCACCCAGATCGCCTTTGCCAATGCCAGAAGTTTCTCACACCTCAGAAAGTAGTAGTTTTAAAAATACCAAGGGAGGGGCCGCGGCGACAGCACAGCGGGGAGGGCGTTTGCCTTGCATGCGGCAGACCCAGGTTCCATCCCGGCATCCCATATGGTCCCCCAGCAGCCAGGAGTAATTCCTGAGTGCAGAGCCAGGAGTAACCCCTGAGCGTCGCTGGGTGTGACCAAAAAAGAAAAAAAAAATACCAAGGAACCTGACAGGCCTGACCACTCAGGGCTACTGGGTCCAGGAAGAAACTACCTATGGTTATTAATCATCAGCGCAGATTGGAAGACAGGACTTTTCGAATGAAAGCTACATTCTTTGGGAATTACAGTATGAGATGGACTTTTCACACTAGAGAGTTCTTCCCTAGAAATGCCAGCTGAAAGAGTAATTCACTCTCTAAGCTGACAGAGAAAGAATACTATGGGCTTGTTATGCGTCTGAGAGCTGGAATTCTACACATCATGCTTAAAGGCCTGGGCCATCTAGGTACTGGGCCTTGAAGGAACAATGACCCAAGTCAAGGTAAGCGGCTGCGGAGCCTGCCAAAGGCATCTGGAAGAAGATGGTCTGGGACTAGGTAGTCCTCATTAAAAGAAAAGTATTTTGTGTATACAGTAGATGACTAGGTTTGGGGAAAAGAAGCAAGAGGGGGCTGGAGCAATAGAACAGCAGGGAGGGCATTTGCCTTGCAGCCGGCCTGGGTTCGATCCCCTGTATCCCAAATGATCCCCTGAACACTGCGGGAGTAATTCCTGAGTGCAGAGCCTGGAGTAACCCCTGAGCATGGCGGGTATGACCCAAAAGCAAAAAAAAAAAAAAAAAA
>JAJIBD010014409.1:0-25735 GCA_021461705.1 Cryptotis parvus
AAGCAGACTAAGACATAAATTAGAGTGTCAATATGAAAAAATCAAAAGTGAGTCATAAGGCTATCGGAATAGAGATAGTACAGTAGTTAATGTACTTGCGCCTCGCACCTATCTTATAGCTTATCCTTCCTCAGTCCTGACCATGGCATAGGATCTTCTGAGCACTGTCACAAGTGATCTCTGAGTCCAGAGCCAGGAGCAGTCATTGAGATAAATGGGCTATAAATTCCCAAATGGAATAAAACAAAAAGAATAGCAATAAGGACCATAAAGTAATTTTCTTTTATAAAATTTACAAAAAAAAGCATAGAAATGAGGGGTTATTGTAGATTAGGGTACAGATTCAATATTATTGTCTGTAAAAGACAAAGAAGACAGAAAGTCTCAACCTCTCCTCATCTTCATCTTTTCTACCCAGGGAAATGATCTTTAAATGGAAAGGCAAAAACAGTCTAGTTTCATTGTTCTCAAAGATAAGGTTAGGACATCATGTACTTGAAGCACCAGTTGCTTAATAAAGAGAAACAAAATTTTAGCTTGCTCTTTGTGCTAGTCACCTGACCTATGCCAGCTTGCGCCGCGTAACTTGCCAATGATTTCAGCGTTCATAAAATTATTCTAATAAAATTACCAACCCTGCAGCAGCTTTTTCCTCAATCCGGCCCAGGTATGCTGGTCCAGAGACTCTCAGACATGGGCAGAGCTGTTCCTTGCTCTCCCTGTGCCCAGCCGTTCATGAGGCAGTCGGGAGGCATGGTGGGTTCTAGCCCTGGCCCACCACCTCGGCAGAGCCTCACAACAAGCCAGACCACCCCCTCACTACACGGGAGCCGCCATTTTCCACATTTGAACTTCTTTCTCGTCAGAACTCCACCCAGCAGACCAGCTCATCACAGCCCAGATTATCGACACCCACCCTGCAGCAGTTTTTTTCCTCAATCCGGCCCAGGTATGCTGGTCCAGAGATCTCAGACATAGGGCAGAGCTGTTCCTTGCTCTCCCGCACGGTTCATCAATAAATGCTTTATTTGGAGGTGTTTAAAAGAGTTTGCCTCCGCTCAGCAAGCCTGGCAAGCTTCTCGTGTTGTATTTGATATGCCAAATTCCAGTAGTAATTATATTAGGTCATTCCCAAGACCTAATATAATGGTTTGAGCTCTTTATGTTCCTGTAGCAAGCCGATTCCCCTGGCTCTACTGTCGTGAGACAGGACATATGGAGATACTACTGGTGCCCGCTCTAGCAAATAGATGATCAACGGGAAGATCGTGATAGTGATCGTGATCGTGAATAAAATTACCAGGGACTGTAGGAATAGCACACGGCTAAGGTGTTTGCCTTTCACTCAGATGACCTGGGTTCAATCCCCGACTTCCCCATATGGTCCCCTGAGCACTGCCAGGAGTAATTCCTGAGCAAATAGCCAGGAGTAACACTGAGTGTCACGGGTGTGACCCAAAAAGCAAAAAATTAAATGAATAAATAAATAAAGTAAAATTATCCTGTTATATTGTAATTATTTAAATTCTTATGAAGAAATAATTGTATTTAGATGAATAATTCAATCACTTATATAAACAAATTATTATATTTATGATACAAAAGTAATCTCATTAATATTGGAAAATGCCCCTAACATGTACAGAAGCCCACTGCAAAATATGAGGAATTATTATTGAAGCAGAAGCTATAGAAAAAATGTATGAGTTGAAATAATTAACACAATTCAAACTACATCTGGGTGAACAAAGTCAGAGAGATAATGAAGAACAATGTGATAAAAACAGCTAATATTTCTCCACGATCCACTAAAATTTCCCTTAAAGGGCAACAACAGGTGCTCTCAGTGCACATCTTTGAAGAATCAGTATGTGAGCTTCTAGGTCAAGAAGCCTGACTGCAGTTACTATTTCATGGTTTATTTGTATTACCATATATCATGTAGTATACCTCAAATATGTACAATTTTTATTTTAAATATCAAACAAATAGTAACCTTTAGCAGCTTATAGAGGGAGAGAAAAAACACCCATATATTATAAGAGTGAAAATAATTGAAATAACAGTTGAAATCCCATTTTTTTGTTGATTTGCTCAAGTGGGCACCAGTAACATTTCCATTTGTCCCTGTCACGTGCCAGTGGATCCCAATGGCATCTGCTTGCTGCAGGAAAATGAAGAGGCTCAAACTGTTCTGTTCAGGGTCTTGACAAAGAAGTCTGACCATCTTGTAGTGGGAGGCCACCCCACTACAAGATCTCTGACATCCCCTGGGATCCAGTCGGTAATGGCTCCTAGTCCAGCATAATCTCCAAGTCGAATTACATTTCTAGCCCATCTGATTTTCGATGACTTGGCAAACGAGACAGTGTCCTGACTCTTGATCATTAATGGAGGTTGGAACTCTGGATTCCTTCTCTCACTTGAGTGAGGTGTGACATTCCAAGCTCTTTCAATTCCTCTTTGGGAGACCCAAATAGCGTTCTCATCCTGCTTTCATAGGGATATGATAATATAGGGAGAATGGTGGAGTCAAAGAGATGTGCCTGGAGCCAGAGGTTCTTTGTCCTTTTTAGCTATTTTTTCAATGCTCTTGAAGGCTTTCCATGCCGCTCTCTTCCTCCTGCACACTCAGGTTTTATGTCGTTTGTCATGTTGAGTTCTTGATGTAGGCACATTAACTGCTGCATTCAGAGATGTTTGTTCCATTGCGAGTGAATGGGGCCTCTGGAACTAGTTTGTTTTTCATGAACACTATTTTGTTGAGATTCAGCTGTAGACCTATCTTTCCACATTCTTGGTTGAAGTCAGCCAGCATTTGTGCTGCTTGGCTAATGTTTGGTGTTATTAGAATGATGTCATCTCAAAGTGGAGGTGCTGTAGCTGCAGATGGCGTATCTTCACTCCCATTCCTTCCCATTCTAATTGCCGCATAACATTCTTGAGGGTGGCGCTGAAGAGTTTTGGTGAAATGATATCACCCTGCCAAACCCCTCTTTTGACATCAATAATCACTTCCTTGTAGAATGGTGAGATCCTGGTGGTGAATCTGCAACAGAGCTCATGAAGGATCTTGATGTATTGGCTTTGAACGTACTATTTGGCTAGGGTTTCCATGACCGCCTCAGTCCCCACAGAATCAAAGGCTTTCTTTTAAATCAATGGACGTGAGACAGAGTGGCAACTTGAACTCCCTACAAATCTCAATGAGCTTGGTTACCATGTGGATATGGTAGATTGTGCTGAATCCTTTTTGGAACCCAGTTTGCTTGCATGGTTGTCCTTCATCAAATGTCTTGCCAATCCTGTTCAGGATTACTCGAGAGAACAGCTTGTAGATGACAGACAAGCAGATGGGGAGATAGTTGTCAATGTTGTGGATGTCTCCCTTCTTGAACAGTAGAAATGTCCTGTTGGTTTTCCATTGGGAGGTAACCTTGCATTCAGACAGGTAGCATGTGAAGAGCTGAGCCATTGTATTGATGAATCCTGATGGCAGCATTCTTCAGGTGTTCGGATCTGACTTTATCTGGGCCTGGTGCTGTTCATTTCTTTACCAATGAAATGGCATGTTGGATTTCAGAAGGGAGAACATTGGGAATGACAAATAAATTCTACAGAATTTGGTACTTGGGCAGGTGGATGTGGCTATCAAACAGATCTGAGTAGAAGTCATGAATAATCTTCTCCATTGCCTTTCTGGAAGATGTGACAGATCCATCAGGATGTCAGAGGGCAGTCATCTTGGTCTTAGAGTTGGGGAAGGACAGGTGGGTGTTGTGAATGCTTTTCCTGGGTTCTGCTGTATCTGCCAGCATTGTGGCTCTTCTCTCTTTGAGGTCTTTCTTTATCGCTTCTCTGCTCTGCTCTGTGAGCTCGGACATTAGTATTTGGTTGCCTGATGCTTACGCCTTGCCACATAGGCGAATGAGCTCGAGAGTTTTAGAAGACAGCTCTCCTTTTATGTCTTTCACTCTCAACATTCTTCGAACAATCATGGAGGTGCTGAACCAGTCGGTTGTATACTACATCAATGTCGTTAATGATGACATCTTCCCATTTTGCCACAATGGTGCCAAAGAGTTCCCAGTTGGTGGTCTTTCCGGGAGTTCTCTTCTTAAATTTGCCGCCTTTTTTCCACATTCTGTGAAATAGGAGAGGATGCTGGTCCAGAGACTCTCAGACATGGGGCAGAGCTTTTGCTCTCCCTGTGCACAGCCGTTCATGAGGCACTCAGGAGGCACGGCGGGTTCTAGACCTGGCCCACCACCTCGGCAGAGCCTCACAACAAGCCAGACCACCACCCCTGACTCCACAGGCGCCGCCATTTTCCACATTTGGACTTCCCTCTCGTCAGAACTCCACCCAGCAGACCAGCCCATCACAGCCCGGCTCGTGTGGCCACAAGCGCCACGCGGTTCATCAATAAATGCTTTATTTGGAGGTGTTTAAAAGAGTTTGCCTCCCGCTCGGCAAGCCTGGCAAGCTTCTCGTGTTGTATTTGATATGCCAAATTCCAGTAACAATTATATTAGGTAATTCCCATGGCCTAATATAATGGTTTGAGGCTCTTTTATGTTCCTGTAGCAAGCCGATTCCCTGGCTCTACTGGCATGAGACAGGACATATTGAGATATTACTGGTGCCCGCTCTAGCAAATAGATGATCAACGGGAAGATTGTGATCGTGATCGTGATCTGTGAAATAGAGTTTTGCAGAAGAAGGCGATGGTCTGATCCTGTTTGAATATTTTGGATGACAGCAACATTGGTCAGGCAAAATCGTCGATTGTATATGATGTGGCCAATTTCATTGTGGAACTGTCCACCAGGAGATTCCCAATGCAACATTTAGATTTAGTCTTCTGGAACTGTGACTACAAAATATCTCATTTTTATTTTTCTACCTATCTATCTGATAATTGTATTCCTTCCCAAATTCTCTCCTTTGTAGAACTAACATGAAGCCATCAGTAACCTTATCTGGAAATAATTGTTTACTTTGTTAGGTCTTGTTTTAAAATGTTATTTGGGGCAAGGGAGGTCTTCCAAGAGTTCAGAAGTCTCTTAGCTTTCCTGTGATAGTGAATCAATGTTGGGGTATGAGGATATGGTGCTACTCAGGCATCAAAATGGTGGGGATTATCCAGCGCACACCCATTGTGCTCCTGGGAAGTTAGCACCCAGAGGTGCTAGAGATTGAACCACAGTTGACTGCAGTCAGGACATGTGCCTTAATCTCTGTGCTCCCTCTGGCTCTTCCCTAGGTTTATTATCTACCGTTACACATACACTCTTAAATTTTAGTATAGCATCATGATAAAAACTTCTCTCTTGTCAGAACTCCACCCAACAACAGCCTATCACAGCCCATCTCATCAAGTTCCACCCCTGCAGCAGTATTTTTTTTTTCAATCCAGCCCAGGTATGCTGATCCAGAGACTTACAGACATGGGGGCACAGCTGCTACTTGCTCTCCCTGTGCCCAGTCACTCATGAGGTGCCCAGGAGGGATGGTGGGTTCTAGCCCTGGCCCACCACCCCAGCAAAGCCGCACAACAAGCCAGATGACCCACCCACTCCATTGGGCCGCCATTTTCCACATCCAGGCTTCCCTCTGGTCAGAACTCCACCCAGCAACAGCCTATCACAGCCCGTCTCATGCGGCAGCTTGTGGCAGCGGTTCATCTATAAATGTTTTATTTAGAGGTGACTACAAGGATATGCCACCTGCATGGCAAGCCTGGCAAGCTGCCCTGTTTTATTTTATATGCCAAATACCAGTAACAATTATATTAGTTCATTCCCATGACCTAATATAATGGTTTGAGGCTCTTTATGTTCCTGGAGCGGGAAGATGCCCTTGGGCTCTACTAGCATGAGACAGGACATATGGAGATATTACTGGTGCCCGCTCTAGCAAATAGATGATCAACGGGAGGGTAGTGACTAGTGATAGTGATCATGATTTACAACTTTTTTATAGGTGAGTTTTAGACTCACAAAGTTCCAGCACTAGACCCACCACCCCCGGTGTTAACTTTCCTCTACCAGTGTCCCCAGATTCTCTCCCTACCCCTAGTCTGCTACACTGACAGACACATTCTTAAGTTTGGTTGTTTAAGTTCACATCTTTTATTTTCAGGGATGTTGTTAGCTACATGGTTTGGATAGTTACCAAAACCACTCCTCTACACTGCTGTTGTGTGGGAATCCTCTTGATCCCCAACCACTCTTCCAATCCTCCCTCCCACTTGCTACGTATGTGCAGAGCCAAGCCAGTATATTGATGAGTACTGATGGCACATTCTTCAGGTGTTCGGATCTGACTTTTGTCTGGGTGGGTGATATTCACTTCTTTCCAATGAAATGGCATGTCGGATTTCAGAAGGGAGAACCTTGAGAACAACAGACCCACCCTCAGAATTTGGTGTGGGCAAGTGGATGTGGCTATCAAAGTGATCCTAGTAGAAGTCATGAATAATCTTCTCCATTGCCTTTCAGGACGATAGAGGGCAGTCATCTTGATCTTATAGTTGGCAAAGGACAGGCAGGCATTCATTGTGAATGCTTGTCCTTCTGCTGCATCTGCCAGATTTGTTGCTCTTCTCTCTTTGAGGTCTTCCTTTATCACTTCTCTGCACTGCTTTGTGAGATTGAACATTAACTTATGGTTGCCTGAGGCTCACACCTTGCCACATTGGCAAATCAATGTGAGAGTTTTTGAAGACAGGCGTCCTTTTGTGGCTTTCTCTCCCTCGGCATTCTTTGCACTATCCTGGAGGTGCTGAACCAGGCAGTTGTATTCTTCATCAATGTCGTCAATGATGCTATCTTCCCATGTTGCTGCAATGGTGCCAAAGATTTCTCAGTTGGTGGTGATTCTGGGAGTTCTTTTCTTAAATTTTTGTTAAACTTTTGCAGCCCTTTCTCCATGATATGTCAAAACAGTAAAAACAATGGATTCCATTCCCTGACCCTGAAAGAACCATAAATTAGGCAGTGCTAATAAGGACGAGCAAGGGAGAGGCTGATAAAATCTTAAGGCCAAACTAGGTTGCCAAAGCGAAGGACTAAAATGACTGTCTGTACTTTCAATGCATGTACGCTGGAATTGGAAGCTTATATCAAGGACCTGACGATGCAAGCACGAAAGATCAAGTACGACATCATTGGTCTGACTAAGACAAGAAGGTATCAATCACGTCATGCCATTTTGACACGGGAGAACTGTTCCTCAGAACATGAGACGAGAGAGGTGAAGGTGGTGTAGGTGTCCTTGTCAGCACAAACCTCATTGAGAGCATTGATTCATTTGAGTGCACAACAAATCAAATCAAAAGATTACACTTGCAGAGATATGGCTCACTGCCAGCAGTTTCTATCTTCATTGTCTATGCACCAACATCCACATACATGGAAGAAGAAATTGAGAAATTCTACATGGAACTGGAGGAGTTCTATAAAGATCACACCTTCTACAAGATCATATTCAGTGATTTCAGTGTCAAGATAGGACCGAAGAACTCACCCATCGGGACCCATGGCCTAGAATGGAACAAACAGGAAGACATTACCTGAGTTCATCATGTCAACCAAGACCGTTCATGGTAACTCACAGATCCAGAAGGCTGAATCGAAATGTTGGACATGGGAATCTTGTGGTGGACAGTTCTATAATGAAATTGACCACATAATATTCAATCGATGGTTGTGCCTGACCAATTTTGCTGTCATCCCCAAAATTCTAAAAGGATTAGGCCACTGTCTCCTTCATGCAAAATAGTTATACATAAATTCATATATCTGTGTTATGGGCATTTTTCTAAGGACTTAGATGTATAAAGAAATAGTTTGTTCAGATGCGTGTATTTTTACATGCTCTTTAAAACCTAAGCAAAATTGATTCTTTTGTCCAACAGAATTCCTGACTCTATAAACCTTGAAGTACCATAACACTAAAGTATTCATTTCATGAAACTCAATGTCTCACAGTGGTTTATTCATTGACTTTATGCTAAACCTGCAATATTTGCTGGAAAACCGGCAAACCTTTTGAGAATAGAAATTTCTACAGACTGGAAATTGCCTGATGTTTGGGAGGATTACATTGCCACTATCAGTTTATGATTAATGATTATATTTATCAATTCCTGAAATGTATTTGATGCATATAATAAACTAGATATAGTCATATATCTACACATATGTGATAAATATATATAGGACTAAGATGAAATATTTCTTTAAAATAAAACAGAAATTTCCAAATATTCTGAAACTCAACCTTAAATGCAGTCAGTGGGAAGCAACACTTTTCTCCTGTCTTACCCAAACACGAGTTTGTGCTTATCAGTTTTTGTGTGTTGCTTTTGATTACTGTTATTTCTCCTGAATGATTCTGACATCACTGTGATGGTTCTGCCTTGGCTGAAGGTTGCAACTGTGCAAGAATGTCTATACTGTATATTGCTACCCATGCCTGAAATAACCCTCTTCATGCTACATTTCACTCATTCAAACCTTCCTGCAAATACTGTAGCCTTTCACCTTCTAAAAAAGATAAGAATAGTTCTCTTAAGAGAACCACTGCTTAATATGCTGTGGCTTCCCTGTCTATAACAGAAATAAATGGAATGTAGTGTGCATTCCACAGAGTAAGAACTCTGATTCCAGGGATGTTTCTCAAGCAGAAGCATTGTCTTTGATCTGGAAAGCATCACCCCCCCTCCCACCAAAGTATCCCCTTTTATTATCTGCCCTCCTTAAATAAATGATGTTTACTCATGTAAACAATCATGAATACAACAAGTTGTGAGAATGAATGAACTGAAATGTGAAGCTATAAGTGATAAAACCACACACATTTTGCTACATTGCAAAACTGTTTAGGGTGTCATTAATAGTGCTAACTTCAAATCTCCAAGTCTATGGGTGGAATATTTTTGAACCAATTTATAGAAGATGTGGTGGGTGGAACAATTCCTATGGCAAAGACTCTGAGCAAAAACAAGAGGTCCAAGACTGCACTGGGGAGGCAGGTGTGCCTATGCACTCAGGAAGGTGGGAAGTTGTGTTTCTTGCCTTCCAGGGCTATTCACGATGCCATCTGCTCTCTGGATCCAACACAACACAGCTCAACAGTGGTACTAAATGCTTTCAGAATCATTTTTCTGGTTTGCGCTCACTGGCTTCTCAGAGCTCCAGTGACACAATTGGTAGGATGTGGTACTTATATTCACTTACTTCTCTGTTCCCACAATATCTAGTCATAGCAGATTGTTTCACATCCAGCAAAGGGCGCACCTCATCATTCTCAGGCAGTGACACTGAGGAGACCATGCCTTGTCTTGTTTCAACTCTGGTTTTTTTCACTACCAAGTTAGTGAATCTTTCAAAAATATTCCATCTTTCTCAATCATTTTTTTGTTTTTAGAAAGAAAAAAACACCACATAGGACAGAGACAATGCCCAAGTATAGTAACTCCAGTCTCTGTACAAAAAAAATGTAACATATGGATATTTAAAATTTCTTTAAAAAGACAATGCATTATGAAAATTCTATGGTACACCTCACTTGGAATTTCTGTTGAGGACAGAAAAAATAAAATGTATGTGTACAGAGGAATATTAAAGGAACTGCTTTATAAATATATCTTTTAAGCTGCAGAATTTGCTTAGTGTTGAATGCTTGTCCTGATTAATATTAAACACCACAGGGAAATAGGTGACAGCCCGAACACATATTACTTAAGGTGGAATACCTGTTAACTGATGGACTCTCAAAATTTGAATAGAAACAAAACTCACTTCTCTCCTACTAAACTAAGAGTAAAGGTTGAAGAACTCCAGTATTGCAGGTTACAAGAGTTGATCCCAAACTGCAAGAACTCTGTCTTGCCGATTTTGTGTGAAACCCTGGAGTCTACTGCAAAGTGAATCTCAAAAGTGAGAAGGATTCTTGTTACTCAGGATCAGAGAGGTGGCTTATGGTTTTTATTCAAGGAAATGAAAGCTGCAGCTCCCTTGCGTGGGTGTGGAGAATCACATCTACTCAACAGCATTCATGTTGTCTACTCTGGACAGGAGGGGGAAAAAATCACAAAAATAGACAATTTGTGTTGATGTCTGATGTTACTCATCTTGCCTTGTGCTATTTTTTTCAAGTGCTGAAAGAATAGATGGGCAGTTTGATGATGCAACAGTTTTGAAAGTGCAGCCAGTCTCTACGACTTTATCCTAAATAATGAAATGAGATGTATACATTATATTTTAATACTTACACACATCATCAGGCCCTACCAAATAAATTTTAAATGCTATGAAGAGACAATGCACAATGTAAAAATAAAAACATTTGAAATCTAAGAGTTTGTACCTAGAGATTTGAAAAATAAATATATGTATACATATTTGTACGTGTATATCTGTGTGAGGAGACAGAGTGAAGGGAAACCATCATGAATTTGACTATAACAAATATTAGATACCATAATATTCTCATGAATATCCTAAATGAGAAACCATAAATTTGAGAAGTCTGCAAAATATCAGTGAAAAAATTGTACTTCATTATATTTCAATATGAGTAACTCTGAGATGTTCATAGACAATAGGCCATATTACAAAAGAAAAAATGGAAGAATGCCCTTGCAGAGGTAGCTATTTTAGTGAAATTCAAATATTAATTAACAGATAAAATCAATTTAATTGTAATAGCATTTAGACTTCTAAGAGTTGCTACAGAAATTTAAAAACAAAAAATGTTCATACTCCAAATTTCCGCATATTCATCCTCACTGCTACACTTAGCAGCTTTGGAAGACTAGAGCTCTCAGCGTGACTGTCATTTGGGGTGTTGTCCAGAAGGTGGAAAGAAGCCAGAGAGAAAGAAGAAATTTCCAGAGAATAGCAGCTCACTGTTGGGTGAATACCCCTGAGGCAACAGAGGAATGCCTGCAATCAGGCTGCTGGAGTGTGGGCTGCTGAGTCAAATGGTTGGAGATGAAGCATAAAAGTAAGTGATAAAAAATCTTGAAAAGTGTGCTCTAGATTTAGATTTAGAGAGGAATGGTCAGGACATAAAAATAAAAACTAAATTTGGAAGTAAAGAAAATTAGTACAAAAGAGCAGAGGTGCATAAATATTTCCTTTCTTATTTCCTTGGATGCTGTATCCATTTGTGAGGTTGGTGCAAAATTGACTATGTGCCTCATTGTTCATATCCTGAAGTAAAAGATGTTTACACTCTGCCCAATGTTCATTCAAAAATGTAAGCATTCCCTAACACCCATTATCAGGTGATCATCTGCCTGGGTGTGCCTGGGTGTTTCTACACCTTTCAAATAAAGGCAATAGTCACAGTGGACAACCTCCCTCCCACGTGATTTGACCATTATTTTTGTAGAGATTATCTTTCCAAATAGGATCTTATTTACAGGCATGAAAATTCAGATTTCACCATAACTTGGCAGGGTACAATAACTGAGAACTTCAGAAAATACACTATTTTCTGGATTGAAAAAATGTTTACTTGTGATTTGTGTTCATGGGTAACCCTAAGGAGAAGAAGCTCCAGAAGGCCAGAGATGCGTGTGCAGTGCTTATGTGCGCGGATTATCACTGTATCACTGTCTTACCGTTCATCATCGATTTGCTCGAGTGGGCCCCAGTAACTTCTCCATATGTCCTGTCTCATGCTAGTATGAGAGAGAGGCAGGATAGTCATCACTATAAAGGATGATCTATGTTTTATTGGTGTCCTGGAGAATACAATGAAAGTGTGATTGATAGACACTGAATCTTGAGGGGTTTCCCAGAACGAAACACTAGCTCTGAAGCCCTGATTCCACTACCAGCCCTTCACCTGTGAAGAACACCATATCCAACTTTTCTTCCAATGTCCTGATTTTCTCAATTGACCCTGTCTCACCTAACCACTGGGTTGTTGTGATGATCAATAGAAATAATCCATGTAAAATATCAGCATTAAATATAATTACCAGGACCAGGCTCAAAACTACCTACATCTCCACATATGCTATTTCAGAAAAATAAACTGTAATAACTACACATGTCTTTCATCTGGTAACGAAACTTATTTTGAAACTCAATTGCCATGCCAGCTGTATTATCGATATGCTATTAAATTTAAAAGGGACTTTCAGCTCTTTATGCAGAATAATATGGTCAAAATAAAGTTACATACACTAACAGCAACGATGGAATGATTATAAGCAATTATTCTGGTATGTGTGTTTTAAGGAACCATCTCCAGCAGTGCTCATGGCTTACTCCTGGGTCTCAGTGATTAATATCCTGGTGCTCAGTGATTACTTATGGAAGAGCTCAGGGAACCACCACATGGTGTCCAGGCTCAAACACAGCCTAGAAAAGTGTATGTATTGTAATCCACAATATAGAAGGGAAAGAAAAGAGAGAAAGAGAGAGACAAAGAGAAAGAAATAGAGGCAGGCTAGGGGAGGGGGGGGGAAATGGGCACTGGTGGAGGGATGGCTGCTGGAACACTGTATGACTGAAACCCAAATATGAACACCTTATGAATATCTTTGTAATTGTATATCTCACAGTGGTATAATAAAATATCCAAAAAACATAAATATAATAACCTAATAAAAAAAGAAGAGAAAAGTGAAAGGCAAGTGCCCTACCCACTCTACTATCAATCTGGCACCAAAAAGAAAATAATTTAAATGAATAAATTTATGAGAGTATGGAACCAAAATCATTTATTTGAACAATAGAATATAATACACATGTTCAATAAAATTTATGTGTCTTAAAATACTAATACCAAATTATTTAAACATATTCAGAGCTTCTGAGAGAGACTACATTTGGTCTCCAAGAGGGGTGATAAAAAGCAGAAGATAAGAACAAAACAAAGCCAGAACCAATTTTGTGCTGAATATCTGTGATTTTTCAATCCCACACATTTAAATTTAAGGTTAAAATATCTGAACTCCTGGGATACTGCTTTTTTTCCTTTCTTTTTTTTAACTTTAGTATACAGAGAAAATTTCCCCATTTCTTAGAATTTACCTTTCATTTAAATTATATATTATTATAGATCATTATGCTTTTTAAGGACTTTATTACATAGAACTGTTGCAGGATCTTTCTAAATTATTGTTCTTATTGTTCTTTCTAAATTATTGTTATTCCCAGTTGGACCTGTTGAGATGATATGTAAATATAAAAGACCTTAATGATAAACACCTTTATTTTTATCTATCAACCTAAATAGGGTATCACTTATCACTTGTATCACTTGTTTTCACATTGTTCATCTATTTGCTCGGGCAGGAACCAGTAACAAATCCATTCATTGGGAATGAGGTCCATTATTGTTACTGTTTTTGGCATATCAAATAAACCATGGGTAGCTTGCCAGGTTCTGCCATGGCTCTGGATTTATCCCAGGGGCCCAGTCTTTTTTCTATCAGACTATCAACCATACAGGGCCCATGGAGCAGAGCCCTGGGTGTAGACAAGCCTGTCTCCTGTCTGCGATCTTTATTTTTATCTTTAATTGAATTTTTTTAGTAATTAAGGTATCCACATTTTATCATTAACTTGATAACTTGATCACACTTGAATCCCATTATTCATCGATTTACTCGAGTGGGCGCCAGTAACATTTCCATTGGACCCTATCACGTGCCAATGTAGCCCAATGGCATCTGGTTGATTCAGGAATATGAAGAGCCTCAAGCAGTTCCTTCAGGGTCTTGACAAGGAAGTCTGACCATCTTGTAGGTGGGCGGCCACATGATCATTTGACATCCCTGTGGGATCCCTCGGTAACGGCTCTAGTCCAGCGGTTGTCTCCAAATCGCATTACATGTCCAGCCCATCTGATTTTCGATGCCTTGGCAAACAAGACAGCGTCCCTGATTCTGGAATAGCGACGGAGGTCAGAACTCCGGATTCCTTCACTCACTTGAGTGAGGCGTGATATTCCAAGCATAGCTCTTTGGATTCCTCTCTGGGAGACCTGAATACATTCTCATCCTGCTTTCATAGGGCCCAGGTCTCTGAGGCATATGTTAATGCAGGGAGAACGGTGGAGTCAAAGAGATGTGCCCAGAGCCGGAGGTTCTTTGTCCTTTTAGCTATTTCTTCAATGCCTTTGAAGGCATTCCATGCCGCTCTCTTCCTCCTGCGCAGCTCAGGTTTTAGGTCGTTTCATTATGTTGATTTCTCGACCTAGGTATACATAACTGCTGCATTCAGAGATGTTTGTTCCATTGAGAGTGAATGGGGCCTCAGGAACTAGTTCATTTTTCATGAACATAGTTTTCTTCAGATTCAGCTGTAGACCTATCTTTCCACATTCTCGGTTGAAGTCAGCCAGCATTTGTGCCGCTTGGCTAGTGTTTGGTGCTATTAGAACGATATCATCAGCGAAGCGGAGGTGGTGTACTTGCCAACCATCTATCTTCACCTCCCATTCCTTCCCATTCTAATTGTCGCATGATGTTCTCGAGGGTGGCGCTGAAGAGTTTTGGTGAAATGGTATCACCCTGTTGAACCCCTCTTTTGACATCAATGATCACTTCTTTGTAGAATGGTGAGATCCTGGTGGTGAATCCGTAATACAGCTCACGAAGGATCTTGATGTATTGGGTTTGAACGCCCTGTTTGGCTAGGGCTTCGATGACTGCTTCAGTCTCCACAGAATCAAAGGCTTTCTGTAAATCAATGAACATGAGACAGAGCGGCATCTTGTACTCTCTACAAACCTCTATGAGCTTGGTTACTGTGTGGATGTGGTCGATTGTGCTGAATCCTTTCCGGAAACCTGCTTGCTCGCATGGTTGTCCTTCATCTAGTGCTCTGCTAACCCTGTTCAGGATGACTCGTGTAAACAGCTTGTAGGTGACGGACAGCAGGCAGATGGGGCGATAGTTGCTGATGTCGTGAATGTCTCCCTTCTTGAACAGTAGAACTGTCCTGCTGGTTTTCCATTGGGAGGGCACCTTGCATTTGGACAGGTAGCGTGTGAAGAGCCGAGCTAGTGTATAGATGAGTACCGACGGCAGATTCTTCAGGTGTTCGGGTCTGATTTTGTCTGGGCCTGGTGCTGTTCCCTTCTTTACCGACGAGATGGCATGTCGGATTTCAGAAGTGAGAACGTTGGGAATGACATCTCCATCCTGTGGGATTTGGTATGTGGGCAGGTGGATGTGGCTATCAAAGAGATTTGAGTAGAAGTCCTGGATAATCTTCTCTATTGCCTTTCTGGAAGATGTGATAGATCCATCAGGGCGTTGGAGGGCAGTAATCTTGGTCTTATAGTTGGTGAAGGACAGGCGGGCGGTGCAAATGCTTTTCCGGCTTCTGCTGCATCTTCCAGTATTTCTGCTCTTCTGTCTTTGAGGTCTTCTTTTATCGCTTCTCTGCACCATTTAGCAAGCTTGGATGTTAGCATTTGGTCTCCCTGAGGCTCATGCATTGCCACGTTGGCGAATGAGCTCAAGAGTTTCTGAAGACAAGGCGTCCTTTTTGTGTCTTTCTCTCTCTGGGCATTCTTGGAACAATCATGGAGGTGCTGAACCAGTCGGTTGTATTCTTCATTGATGTTGTCAATGATGTTATCTTCCCATGTTGCTGCAATGGTGCCAAAGAATTCCCAGTTGGTGGTCGTTCTGGGAGTTCTCTTCTTAAACTTTGCAGCCATTTCTCCCCGTTGCGGGAAGTAGAATTTTAGTTATCATTAACTATGCTGAAGTAAAATTTTCCTCTTTGTGCCATTTTTTTTTCAGGTTATCTACCCAGATTAAGCAAGCAAGTCTGAAAAATGTTCTCACTAGCTCTCCCAGGCCCATTTTACCTACTCTGGTATGATTAGAGATGATTTGTATAGTATATAAATAATTAGCTACCTGAATTTACCTGTAAAACACTTCTTAAATCAGACATATTTTGAGTTAGTTTCTGACAGTCTTAAATTGTCTCTTTTTCTTTGATCTATTCTATTTTTCTACTTTGATGAGTCACTTTGCATAATTAATATCCTGCTGAAAATTGTTCATTTCTTGAAATTTTCAAATTTATTAGCATATATTTGAATCCTGTTATACACCTGTGTCTATTGTTATGATTCGTTTCTACCTTCTAATGTTTAAATACTTCCATTATACTTTATTAAAATTTCATAGCCTATATACAAAGTCCCATCTATGTTTTTTATCTGTTCTAATTATTTTTCCTCTTCTAGAATCTAAAAATAATTATTATTTTGTCTTTTACTACATCACAGCTATTAGCTTTACAAAATGTTCCCCATTTCAGCAATTGTTATTTTTTAGTTTAAAATCATTTCTGATAAAATGGTTTATTTTTCCAAGTGACATCCCTGATTTTATACATAGTTTTCACAATGATACCTCTTTGTTTCATTTATGAGTAATAAAGAACATATATATTTTCTAGTGTCTCTGTAAAGATAAATAAAATATTAATAAAGTTTCTAAATATTCTGCAAAGAAAATGAATCTTGTTTTGAGGTCAGATAGTAAGGAAAATAAAATCAGGAAATATTAACATTGCTTTTATACAATAAAAGACTAATATTTCAAGTACTGTTGTTGTTTTAAACCCATTTTTCTTCTCCAAAATGGCATCAAATTTGTGGATTGAATATCTTCATTCACAGAAAAACTCAATTTCCATTCGACTTTGTTCAAAGGGAGCTGAGTTTGCTCTGCTCCTTACTGGGGTAACGACTTTGCTATTATCTTGCCCTTGAACTTGGGCTCCAGAAGATGATGACTGCCTTGGCTCAATTACTAATCCAGCCTCTGTATCATTCAGTAGACGTGGGGTGAGCATAAGCTTACACAAAAATAGTAGGGTCTAACTTAGAGATTACTTTCAGAACATTTGCATTACATTGATCTATAAATGTCTGTTGTCAGTTGGCCTCAGGGCTTACTCCAGGATCTATACTCAGGAATCAGTCCTGGTTAGGTTCAGATGTCTATATATATATATATATATATATTTTGGTGCACTGGATGAAACACAACTTGGCCCTGTGCAAGTTAGCACCTTCCCCACTGTGCTATCACTCTGGCCCTTCCAGTACTTTTTCCATAATACAACATGTTTGGGTAAGGCAAATGCTGGTCATGTCCTAGATATAGATGTCCATTTCCTACACCCTACTATCTTATCCATGAATATTTATGCTTCTTTGGAAAATGATTACTTATGTCAATAATGACAGCATATCTTAACACAATATATATTTTTCTCACATTTTTTATTTGGTTTGTTTGGGGGCTTAACAAGTGAAGCTCAGGGCTTACTTCTGGCTCTGCAGACAGATGGAATTAATCTTGGCAGTGTGCAAATGGCCACATGAGAGGCTAGAGAACAAACTTGGAGGGCAAGTGCCCTTACCAGCTGTACTATCTCTCCAGACCCTGTACTTTTCTTTACCCACATCCATCCCCTTAATGTGACCTCTTTCTAGAAGACATTGTATTCAATGACAGGAGAGAATCTCAAAATTACCCTTATCCTTTACTTCTGTCATGAGAATGGGTACTTGACAAAACAGACTAATAGTAAGAATACTTCATGGTTCTACCCAGAGCTTAGGGAAGGATCCATAATTCATTACGTTGGATGTAAGGAAACAGTATAGCTGTGAATAATGACAGAAAGTATGATTTCCCAAGCAAATAGTGTGTCTTCGTGTCTTTATTTCACATTCCCTTCCAACACACAGCTTTAGATTTGATACTGAAACCAATCTGCTTCTGTCCTTTCCAATTACATAGTACAAAATCTTTCCTTGCACTTAAGTAAGATTTCATTGGGTTCCCAAAACTAATAACCAAAATAATATTGTGCACACACAAAGATCAATAGAGGTAGGAACTCCAGATTCAATCTCTCACTTGAGTAGGGGTGATATGCCAAGCATAGCTCTTTTGATTCCTCTTTGGGAGACCTGAATAGTTTTCTCATCCTGCCTTCATAGGCTCCAGTTCTGTGAGGTATATATTAATGCAGGGAGAATGGTGGAGTCAAAAGATGTGCTCGGAGCCAGAGTTTTTTTTATTCTTTTAGCTATTTCTTCGATTTTCTTGAATATATTCCATGCTGCTCTCTTCCTCCTGCACAGCTCAGGTTTTATGTCATTCATCATATTGAGTTCTCGACCTAGGTACACTATAACTACTGCATTCAGAGGTGTTTGTTCCATTGAGAGTGAATGGGGCATCTGGTACTAGTTAGTTTTTCATGAACATTGTTTTGTTGAGATTCAGCTGTAGACCTATTTTTCCAAATTCTACAGCTGAATTTCCAAAATCTCGGTCAAAGTAAGCCAGCATTTGTGCCGCTTGGCTAACGTTTGGTGTTATTAGAACGATGTCATCTGCAAAGTGGAGGTGGTGTAGTTCCTGACAGTCTATCTTCGCTCCCAATCCTCCCATTATAATTGTCGCATGACGTTCTCTAGGGTGACACTGAAGAGTTTTGGTGAAATGGTATCACCCTGCCTAACCCCTCTTTTGACATCAATGATCACTTCCTTGTAGAATGGTGAGTACCTGGTGGTGAATCCATAATACAGCTCATGAAGGATCTAGGGCTAGGGCTTTGATGACCACTTCAGTCTCAACAGAATCAAAGGCGTTCTTTTAAATCAATGAATGTGAGAACGAGCAGCACCGTGAACTCCCTACAAACCTCAATGAGCTTGGTTACCATGTGGATATGGTTGATTGTGCTGAATTCTTTTTTGGAAACCAGCTTGCATGCATGGTTTTCCTTTATCTAATGTTTTGCCTATCCAGTTCAGGATAGCTTGAGTGAACAGCTTGTAGATGACAGACAACCGGCAGATCGGGCAACAGTTGCCAATGTCATGGATGTCTCCCTTCTTGAACAGTAGAACTGTCCTGCTGGTTTCCATTGGGAGAGCGCCTTGCATTCAGACAGGTAGCATGTGATGAGCCAAGCTAGTGTATTGATGAGTACTGATGGCAGATTCTTCAGGTGTTTGGGTCTGACTTTGTCTCGGCTGGGAGCTGTTCACTTCTTTACCAATGAAATGGTATGCCAGATTTCATTCCCAGGAGTGGTATCGCTGGGTCAAATGGGGAGTTCAATTTCTAGTCTTTGGAGGAAAGTCCATATTGTTTTCCAGAAAGGCTGTAACAGCCTGCATTCCCACCAACAATGGATGAGTGTCCCCCTTTCCCCCACACCCACGCCAGCACTTGTCTTGTTCTTGTTCTTTTGAATATGTGCCAGTCTCTGTGGGTAAAGTGGTATCTCATTGTTGTTTTGATTTGCATCTCTCTGATGATTAGTGATGATGAGCATTTTTTCATATATTTTTTGGCCATTCGAATTTCTTCCTTGCTGAAGTTTCTGTTCATTTCTTCTCCCCATTTTTTTGATGGGGTTGTTTGTTTTCTTCTTGTAAAAGTTCTACCAGTGCCTGATAGATCCTGGATATTAACCCCTTATCAGATGGGTATTGGGTGAATATTCTTTCACATTCTGTGGACTGCTTTTGTATCTTAGTCACTGTTTCTTTTGAGGTGCAGAAGCTTTTTAGTTTCATGTAGTCCCATATGTTTATCTTTTCTTCTAGTTGCTTTGTTAGTGATGTTTCATCTTTGAAGATGCCTTTAGCTTCAATGTCATGGAGGGTTTTTCCTATATTTTCTTCAATGTACTTTATGGATTCAAGTCTGATATTGAGATCTTTAATCCACTTTGATCTGATTTTTGTGCATGGTGTTAGACACAGGTCCAAATTCATTCTTTTACATGTCGCTGCCCAGTTTTCCCAACACCACTTATTGAAGAGGCTTTCCTTACTCCATTTTAGACTCGTTGCACCTTTTATCAAAGATTAAATGATCATGTGTTTGAGGTTGGGTGTCAGGGTACTCAATTCTATTCCATAGGTCCACAGGTCTGTTTTTATTCCAATACCATGCTGTGGGAAGCCAAAAAATACGCAGCGGAAACACCATCCCTACTTTTATGTTCATAGCAGCATTATTCACAATAGCCAGAATCTGGAAGCAACCAGAGTGCCCGAAAATCGATGACTGGATAAAAAAGCTTTGGTACATCTACACAATGGAATACTATGCAGCTGTTAGGAAAAATGAAGTTATAAAATTTGCCTACAAATGGATGGACATGGAGAAGATTATGTTGAGCGAAATTAGCCAGAAGGAGAGAGACAGATACAGAATGACTGCATTTATCTGCATAACATAAATATATAGGTACATATTATGATACCAATATCCAAGATCAAGTGAAACATATATCAGGAGGTCCTGTCAAAGGTGGAAATTATCACAAACGTGTGGGATTCAGAGGCTGGGTAAGACAGAAATGGAACAGTGTGCTAACAATTGTTGAGGGTACTGATAGCAAACTAGAACTGAACATTAAATAGAGGCAGAAGGATACACATGACAACCCTTTGATGTATGTTCTGTAGTCCATAGTCTGGGGGGAAGGAAAAGAGAAAGAGAGAGAAATGGAAAGAAATCAAGAACCTGCCATGGAGCAGGGCTGGGGGGGGGGAGGAACCAGGGACGTTGGTGGTGGGAGATGGGCACTGGTGGCGGGATGGGTGCTGCAAACAATTCAGTATGATTTGTTGGCAAAGTGCTACACCGTTTCAATGAAACAATGTATGTTTTAACTGAACTAAAATAAATACATGTTTAATCACTAAAAAAAAATAAAGTAAAAAAAAAGAAATGGTATGTCAGATTTCAAAAGGGAGAACCTTGGGAATGACATATCCATCCTTCATAATTTGGTATTTAGGTAGGTGGCCGTGACTATCGAAGAGTCAGGGATGCTGTCTCTTTTGGCAAGGCATTAAAAATCAGATGGGCTGGACATGTAATGCAATTTGGAGATGACTGCTGGACTAGAGCCATTACCGACTGGATCCCACGAGGCGTCAAAAGGTCACATGGCCGCCCACCTACAACATGGTCAGATGGGGCCGGAGAGACAGCCCAGTGGGTAGGGCGTTTGCCTTGCGCGCCAGGCTCTCATGCCGGCCCGGGTTCGATCCCCGGCATCCCACATGATCCCCCGAGCACCGCCAGGAGTAATTCCTGAGTGCAGAGCCAGGAGAAACCCCTGAGCATCGCCGGTTGTGACCCAAAAAGCAAAAAAAAAAAAAAAAAAAAAAACATGGTCAGACTTCTTCATCAAGACCCTAAACTAATGCTTTGCAGCTCTTCATATTCCTAGACCAATCCGATGCCATTGGGCTACACTGGCACTTGATAAGATCAAATGTAAACATTACTGGCACCGCTCAAGCAAATCAACGAATAACGGGATGTCAAATGATCAAGTGACACAAAGATGCCATATACATTAAACCTTCAGAATAATATAAGAAGGAAAGTCATGGTTCACATCATTCCTTTGCAAATATTTCTAAAGTAGGGAAGTCATGTTGAATTGATGCAGGAAGAAAGCTTGAACATAGATCTTGAGCTCTATACTTATTTTCTTTGCTTGTTGGAAAGATCATAGACTTTACTGCTTTCCTTGTATTACCCATCTCAGTAGAACACACAAAGACTTTGGCTTTGTTGGAGAGCAGAGAGAAACAAGGCAGGTACAATTAGAATTAGTGAAGCCCAAGTGCAAATGCATTATCAATATGACTCCAGCACTATTTTCTGCTTAGTCTAATGATATTGTGAGACTCCCCACTGTCTTCCTTGCCCTTGAAGCGCTCCTAACTGGGGCATCTTTAGTGAAGAGTGATTTTTCCTGGGTTCCATTCTTATTTACAGCCCCAGTATCCTTTTTATAATATTTCTGTGGGAGGCACTTTTTTATGTGTTCCCACTTCACTGTACTTTTAAAAATCTTAGTTAAAGAAATATGGAAAATATTATTTATGAGTTTGCAGTAATAGTGAAGGCTTTTGCTATTTTTATATTCTATTACTCATTTTAAGGAGCAATTGGGAAAAAAAACATTTTCCAAAATATCACATTCACTTCTTTGCCTTGCTCAGGAGTTCCCTGGAGCATTTTAAAGAAGAAAATATTTGATAAAGAATACCTTTCTTTTCATAATAATTTGCTTGTTCAGCTTTTCTACTTATTGAGACAATTTGCACAATTTCTATTTTCTGAGCTAAAACGGATATTATTTATAAGGATTTTAAAATATAATAGTGCAGTTATACATTTTATTTGCTGATAATATTCAAATCTTCACATTCTCTGCTATCATATCTCCATATTTCTCATTTTCTTAAAGTCTCTTATTTAGTTTCTGAGAACATAAATAATAAATATAGTACCTAGTGCATTAAAGTTTTCTAGATTTTTAATTTTGTGTATTTGGCCATGCCCAATTCTGCTCAGGGCTTAATCCTGGTTCTTTGGCTCAGAAAACACTTCAAATGAACCTGAAAAAAACATATACGGTGCTGGGACTATGATCCAGGTCAGGCATATGCAAGGCAAATGTTCTATCTCCAGTACTCTTTCTCCATCCCTTTAAGTTTATTTTGATTTGATTTTTTAGTCTGAAATTTTAATTTCCCATTTTTTAATTTAGTTTGAGTAATTAAAATTCTAGGCTGGGCATATAAATCAAAGACATAGTATTTGCCTAGGTAACTGTAAATCCTTAGATTCAATCCCAATAAAAGATTTTAAAAAAGAAAAATCAAGTTTTAAATCCCTTTAGTGTTTTTGTATCACTTCACTTGATCACTTGAATCCCTTTATTCATCGATTTGCTTGAGCAGGCACCAGTAACATTTCCATTAGACCCTATCACGTGCCAATGTAGCCCAATGGCATCTTGTTGATTCAGGAATATGAAGAGCCTCAAACCATTCCTTCAAGGTCTTGACAAGGAAGTCTGACCATCTTGTAGGTGGGCGGCCACGTGATCTTTTGACATCCCATGGAATCCAGTCGGTAACAGCTCTAGTCCAGCAGTTGTCTCCAAATCGCATTACATGTCCAGCCCATCTGATTTTCGAAGCCTTGACAAGCGAGACAGCGTCCTTGATTCTGGAATAGCGATGGAGGTCAGAACTCCAGATTCCTTCTCTCACTTGAGTGAGGCGTGATATTCCAAGCATAGCTCTTTCGATTCCTCTCTGGGAGACCTGAATAGCATTCTCATCCTGCTTTCATGGGGCCCAGGTCTCTGAGGCATAGTGCTTTTGTATGCATATAATAATTCCTCTAGGACACGTTCTTTTTGACTAGTGGAAGTAGAGCCAAAATTATGCAAGTCATGAACAAATACTTGATTACCAACATCAGGCCAATCTTCTGTCTTGTTACAGTCAAAATGGCAAACACTTTTTCTATTACAGAATTTCTGTTTATTGTAAGACATTTGAGTGACCATATGTTTACCTAATACTTACCAAGATGCTAGATACCAATGTGCGCATCAGAGAAGGTAGATACCTTTCATGGTTTCACATTTTCGTGGGAGAAAGGGTAAGTGGAGGGGTCAGAGTGATAGCACAGTGAGTAAGGTGTTTGCCTTCAAGCAGCCGACCTGTGTTCGATGCTTGGCATCCCATATGGTCCCCTGAGTACCGCCAGGAGTAATTACTGAGAGCAGAGCCAGGAGTAACCCCTGAGCATCACCGGGTGTGACCCACAAAGCAAAAAACAATAAAAAAGAAAAGAAAGGGCAAGTTGAGGGAAGGTAAAGCACATTATTGATGAATAGCAGAAAATTACTAAGTGGTACAACAAAAATAATCATCATGGTCAGAGTAAATTATTCTTAGCAGAAGAAATTGAAAGAAAACTTAAAGAGATCATTGAATTAAAGGAAAGCATCTGTATTCTAAGCTGAATATCGACTGTAATGGTGCTATGATAGAACTGACCTTTTCTCTCAGCTTAAGGAGACTTGTATTGGAAGAGACAGGGACCAAGGGTAGACAGTGGTGTGGAGACATCATCACAGTGTGAATAATTGGCCTTACACATTTTAGAAATTGTAAAAATGTTGATTTTATATTATGAATATGGAGTCATTGTAACATTGAAGAATTTGAGCAGAAGAGTAACACCACTAAAAAATTATATTTATGATTTAAAATAATTTGGTTTATTACCAGGATAAAGAGAAAAGTAAGGTGGACAAAGATAAATTACAGGAGACCTGATTTTTTTTTATTTTGGCTTTTTTTGTAAGGGTTTCTGTCGGGGAGCCACTGGGACCCCCCAACAGTATCAGGACAGAAATTCTCTTCTACCTCCAATGCCACTGGGGGAAGGGATGAAAACTCACAAGTCTGGCACAGTTCCAGAAAGGCTTTTAATAGTCCAAAAGCTCTACCACCGCAATCCAATATAATGAAAGAACTCTAACTCTAGTCAGAACTTAGACCACAACAGGGAGAGCCCAAGTCTCCCACCAAAGAGAGAGAATCTCACCCGAGAGGAGTCTTACGCCAAAAGAAGGAGAAGGGAAAAGAAGGAGAAGGGATAAGTGCCTCAAGTCAGTTCCCTTATATATACCAATGTAATCCTAACTGTTGACAGGGAGGGACCTGTCAACAAAGAACTCTAACAGAGAGTAGAAGGGTGGTGCCCTACCCTATTACAGGTATAAACAAAGGAATATGCCAAGGACTAATCCCTTCCTCTGAGATTATCTCTTATGTAAAATGCTGAGAGAGAAAGGGGGTTGATATAAAGTAATGCATCTTATTTTCATGGGCTTCATGTAATCTAGATGGTACTCACAAGATCCTATTTATTATCTGCACCAGGGTGATTCTGAGTATCTTGTTCTCCATATACTGAAATGGTCTCACTTACCTGTGTGAGGGCAAACTAGTATGATACTTCCTATAGTCTTAAACGTAGTCTCAACATATCCAGGATGGCAGTCTCCTGTTAAATACTAACTGTCCCATGCTGGGTGCAGTGGGTATAAAGAGGAGTTGTGCCCAATCTAGAGAACATAGAAGTCTTAGTAGATGTATAATAAATCAGAAGTTATTCAGAGTCAAGGTGACTTCTGTAACTGCCACACCCTCTATCAGTGTTTACATAGAAGAGAGAGATCTCATTAGAATGAACCTTGGCTTAAGAACAGGTAAATAGCTGTGAGTGGGCAAAACAGCAAAGCTCCCCAAGCTAGCTATGCCTGCCATCCAACAGGTCTCATCTGAAGATACTCAGGGATAACTCCTGGTCCGGCACTCAGGAATTACTTCTGGAGGTTCTTGGGAGACCATATGAGATGCTGGGGATCTAACCCCAGCATCATGCAGAAAAAAAAGCTGCATGCAAGGCAAAAGACTTACCCACTGTGCTATCACTCTGGTCCCTGATTTTTTAAGAAGTCAGAACCTGAAGATGGCCATTAGTATGGAGAAGTCAACTGTATTTCAAATCAAAGGATGCAAGACTTTCTGATATAAAGTGGTAGACTTGTAGAAGCCCCAGTTGCCTAATGGATAAAGCCTTGGCCTCCCAAAGAGGTAGTCTTGTGAGGGAGAGAAGAATTCAGGATAGCTCCCTTGTGAGGGAGAGAAGAATTCAGGTTTTCCCTACTGCATGATAATCTGTGGTCATGATAGCTAATATGGCAAACAGTCTAGGTGGGACAGATACAGTCTAAGCTTCAGGATCCGGAGTGCGGTAATGTTAGAATTTATGTGCTTATGTAACATCTAAATAGAG
>JAJIBD010014410.1:0-54275 GCA_021461705.1 Cryptotis parvus
GGGGGTTCTGAAAAGTCCCGGATGAGCCCGGCGGGTTTTAGGCAGAACCTTGTCCGGAATCAGGTGCCCAGTGTGTTGGCTTTTTTCTGCTTCCTCTTCCTTCCTCTCTCTGCGGGGCAGAGAGCGAATCATCTCCTCCAGGGACCAGATTTGAAGCCTGAGTGCTTCGCTATCTGAGGAGGAAGGAATTGCAGGAAAAGAGAGATGACCCGGCCCAGGGCGTCCTCAGGCAACCTGGATGCTACCAAGAGAAAGAGAAGGCGGTGGGGGCTCTTGGCAAAGAGCCTTCAGAGAATAGAAGCTCTTGAACAACAACAGCAAAAATGAGCCGGGCACAGGTGCTGTTTTCATCACTGAATTCTACAGAGAGTGTGGAGTGAAGATGAGAGAGCCGAGATCAGTGTGTTCCTGCCAGAGAACTGGGGGAGACTGGATTTGGGAGTGGGGGCCCATTGGCTCCCGACTCTGGAATCCTGGGTTCTTGGCCATGGTGGGAGGTTTCATGCTTCACAGTCCTGAAAGTGGAGGAGAAGGGAACAGGCAGGAAGCCCGAGCTGACAGCTCCTCTGAGGGGACAGGGGAGATTGGAAAGGAGCAGGCGAAAGGGCCATGGGGTCACCCAGGGGCCAGGGCAGAGAGCTTGGGGTTCGGCTTTTGACTGGAGGCATTTTCACCCAAAGCCTGGAGGAATTTCAAAGCAAGGGTCTGCTTAGGTGGGGGAAGCCTGAGGCCTGGAGGAAGGGCCAGGCTGTGAATTCCGCCAGGGAGTTCCCAGGTGCAACAGCTCCAGGTTGCCATGGTGACTGGGCTGAGTTGATGCAGGAGCTTGTGGGAAGTTGAGTAGACCGTGTTGTAAAGGCCCAGACGGTGCCAGGGGGCACCATTGCCTTCCAGAAGCGACTCAGAGGGGGGCGGGTTTCCCACGGGCACATTCCTCGGCCTCCCCATTTCCAAAGGAGAACTTCACTACTGGGGTCAGAGCACTGAGAAAGTCGGGGCCTTTTTTGAGCTAGAAACAGGAAGGAAAGAGGGTGGAGCAGATAGGAAGCAAGGAGGTGAGCGCCTGCCCTGCGCACCCCCTGCTGCAAGGAGGTGAGCGCCTGCCCTGCGCACCCCTGCTGCAAGGAGGTGAGTGCCTGCCCCTGTGCACCCCTGCTGCTCGAGACCCTGAACCTAGGGGATGGAGGTGCAGTGGAGCCGTCCTGCCACAGGCGCTGTTCACCCAGGGCCCTCAGCTCTCCTGCTGCTGGCTACCAAGCGAGAGAACGGGGCCAGGCTCTCCAGACCTTTCCCTGCAGGTCAGGGTCTCACACAGTTGGGTGCAGTGTGCTGGATGGGCTGCTGCCGCTGGGATTGCTCCAGTGCTGGAGACAGAGCTCACTGCCTCCTGCCTACAGGACAGGCCACGGCCAGCATTGAGCGCAGTGGACACACGAGCCCACGCTGACATGGCTACCTGAGACTCAGCTCTCACAGGTCTCTGAAAGTGGCTGTCCACGGGCCTCAGTGGACAAGCAAATCCTGGCGCCTGCCTGCCCACGGTGTGCTGATCCGAGGGGGATTGAGCGGACACACCTGCCCATGGGGGCGCACTGATCCGAGGGGGCTGAGTGGACCTGCTCAGGGTCTAGAAGCTGGATTCGACCTGTGGGGCACAAACTCTCAGAGCAGAAAAGCAGAAGAGGCGAACGGGAAAGCCCCAGAATGACGGCGCCCACCTAGCATTTTGCTGGGGAGTGGTGGCTGGGCGAGCCGCTGTGGGAAGAGCTCAGGGAAGCCGATATCTGTTCCCGGCCCCGTCAGTCACCAGGCCGTCTCCATGGAAACCACAGAGCTTAGGGGTGCCCGGGGCCACGGAAGCACAGGCAACCACAGCTCCCAATCTAGCTTCTGTGCCAGGAGGTACCTTTGCTGGATTGAATTGAAATGGCCTCGGGTTTGCTATGTGGCCGTCCGTCTGGTACCTGCATTGTTTCTTTGCTATGAGAAATAGAACCCTGGCAGCGTGGCCCTGGCAAGAGGCAGTGGCTGTCCCAGCTGGGCGCGAGATCCACTCTCCTGTCTGTTGGCGTTAGGGTGGCCGAGTCCTGTGTGGTTCTGGGTCAGGCTCTTAGCGGGTCCCGACATCAGTGATCATGAGGAAAAGCGGTGGCGAGCACGGGCCTCTAGCGGGCCTCAGGTGTGAGGTCGGGCAGGACGGCAGCTTTCTTCACAGCAGTGAAGGCCTGGTGGTCGGTGAGGTCAGGTCCTCTCTCGCAGAAAGGGGCAGATCCTCTCACACCTCACATCTCGCTCTAGAAGGAAACTGACAATTGGTTGCCGGCAAAGGTCAGTTTCACACTGAGAATGCTCAGACCGCCCATCAGTGTGATTCACTTTCCCACATTGAGGGGCCACCAAGCGAAAAGGTCTACAGCCGGAACCACCGTCCAGGGCTCGCAGAGCTTGAGGGGTTGTAACGGTGCACTGGCTCTGGAGCTCAGTTTACCTGCGATTGCCCCACTGGCATAGACAGCTGGGAACTTAGTGGAAATAAGTCGTGGGGGCCCTGAGACTGAAGCAAGGGCCATTGAAAACATCACACTAAAGAAAACAGGAGCTGCTCCCGGGAGGCTGGAGGATGGGGAGGCCCAGGGGGCCACTCCTGGCACGGCAAGACAGTTTGGTACTTGGGCCTGGTGGTACTATTGTGCTGTGAAGCTGCTATATTTGGTGGTGCCTGGGGACCGGGCGGCGTTGGGATCAAATTCTGAGCCCTGCAATGCCAGTCACACGTCTCTCCCTCAGTACTGTGTGGTGCCATGGAGGCAGCGGGCAGGACGGAAACGTCAGTGGGGACATGGACACCGGTGAAGGGAGGAGTGTCGAACATTGTGTGCCTGAAACTCAATCACAACTGTGTAATTCATGGCGATTCGATAAGATATTTTTAATGAAATAAAACAAGTTCTCTAAGTGAATCTGATCCACGCTCGAGTTTGAGAGGCACTTTTTCATAACAGATGAGCACAGTGGGACCATGGCCATAACCGGTGGGTTTTATCGCTTCCTGCAGCCCCCAGGAGCTGCTAGCCTGGTACAGCAAGAGCGATGGTCCTTCAGAACAACCAGGAACAGAGAGCACAGTGCTTCCGGGAGCAAAGCCACCCTACAGCTAGATAAGATCTTCCTCTGTCAGCATTCCATTAGCCATGAAAGTCACTGTAATATTAGAGGAATGAGTCTTTCCCCAAGTTCCCCCAAGGATAGGCTTCAGGCTTGTAGGAAGAAGGTGAGTTCATTAAATATAACAGACACCTGAGGACATTGGAGCTTAGTTATCATGGCGAATCCTTATTAAGCACGGATGTCACAGGGCCGACAGTCCAGCAGGTAGGATGCTTACCTTGTATGCAGCCAGCCAGAGTTTGATCCCCAGCATCCTATATGGTCCACCAAGTCCACCAGGAGTGATCCTGAGGAGAGGCAGGAGTCAGTCATGCGCACCACCAGGTGTGGCCCACATACAAAAACAAAGAGTGGCCACCAGAAATCAATGGTCATCATGCTTTACTATACCTCCAACTGGCTGGACACTGGGGTCTAGGGAAACCTGGATGGAACAGGGTGCTCACCTCACTCCCAGTCACCCTGCTGGGACTCTGTGGACCCCGTAGTTCAGCACAGAAGGGGTAAGCGCAAAGAGGAGCACATGTCTGAGGAAGAGGGTTCAAGCTGGAGACGCAGTGAGGCGGTGTCTGCGGCCTCTGAGCTTGCTGCCCTGAGAGCAGCGGGCAGTATGTGGAACACAGTGCATGGTGCGCATAGAGCATAGCACGTGTTATGTGAGTATAGCTTGTAGCATGCAGAATATAATATATGCTATATGTTATAGATATGGCACAGAAATACAGTATGTGGAATATGGCATCTGGCATGTAGAACATAGCATGTGAAATATAGTATGTGGTATGTGAAATATAGCATGACACGTGGAACATATTATATGGAATGTAGTGTGTGGTATGTGGATTATAGCATGTGTAGCATATGGCACCGGAGCACATATATATATATATGTGTTCCGCATACCTTATACTATATATGTGTATATTATACTATATCACTGTATCACTGTATCACTGTCTTCCCGTTCATCATCGATTTGCTCGAGTGGGCACCAGTAACATCTCCATACATCCTGTCACATGCTAGTGTAGCCCAGGGCATCTGCTTGCTCCAGGAGCATAAAGAGCCTCAAACCATTCCATCAGGTCATGGGAATGAGGTCTATAATTGTCCCACTAGTATTTGGCATATCAAATACGACACGGGTAGCTTGCCAGGCTCTGCCGTGCAGGGTGGCATACTCTTGTAGTCACCTCTGATCTCCTGAGCACTGCCCATATTCATTATCACTATCACTATCCTCCCGTTGATCATCTATTTGCTAGAGTGGGCACCAGTAATATCTACATATGTCCTGTCTCATGCTAGTAGAGCCCAAGGGCATCTGCTTGCTCCAGGAACATAAAGAGCCTCAAACCATTATATTAGATCATGGGAATAAACTAATATAATTGTTACTGGTATTTGGCATATCAAATAAAACAGGGCAGCTTGCCAGGCTTGCCATGCAGGTGGCATACCCTTGTAGTCACCTCTAAATATAGCATTTATAGATGAACCGCACGGCCAAGACGGGCTGTGATAGGGCTGTCGCTGGGTGGAGTTCTGATGAGAGGGAAGTCCGGATGTGGAAAATGGCGCCCGATGGAGTGGGAGGGGTCATCTGGCTTGTTGTGCGGCTCTGCTGGGGTGGCGGGCCAGGGCTAGAACCTGCCATCTCTCCCGGGTGCCTCGTGAGCGGCTGGGCACAGGGAGAGCAAGTAGCAGCTCTGCCCCATGTCTGTAAGTATCTGTAGAGATGTGGCACCATCTGGGCTATGGTCTAGAAGAGGACAGAGGGCAAACACAGCCGTGCTCTGAGCCATATTCATTAATGGGCTATAAATATATACCAGTGTTCTACTAAGTGTGGGAAATGGTAATGCCAGACTAGAACTCAGCATTGAATATACATGATAAAACCTGAATGTCTGTAGGGCAAGCCACATGTTGGGGGTGGGGAGGAAAAGTGCCTGATATAGAGGTGGAAGGGAATGTGGGGGCATTGGTTGTGGGAATGCGGCACTGGGTGGAGCGGCAGGTGCTGGAACACTGTCTGAATAAAACCCAATTATGAAAATCTAAAGATATACACGGCCTAAATCATTTAATTCAACTTCTGATCGATAATAGAGGTTTCAGCAACCTTTAAAAACCTTTGAAAGCAAAGGTTGAAACCAATGACTATTTCTTAAACCGAAATTTTATTCACCAAAAGCATTAGCTCTACTATAACGATACTTCAACTATAATTTAGAAGGGACAGCAGGCATGGATATACTGGGCCTCAGCGGCTGGCACTTGGGGCTCATTCCTGGCAATACCGAAGACCTGCATATGTTGGTGGTGCTGCTCGAAAACCAAGTGCCTCACCAGCTGTGCTATATCTCTGCACAATCCCCAACTTAAAATATAAAACTACAAAAAGTCAGGTTTGTCAATGTGATAATGCAAATGATTCACATAACTTATTTTATCTGTGTCAGCCCTGAGCATCACCAGGTATAGCCCAAAACACAAAAGGAACAAAACTGAAAGAGACAGCCATCAATCCGAGATATATAGTACATATATACTATATATATACCTTATACTATACCTTAGTATACCTCTGCATACCTTATATTATATGTATCTTATACTATATATATCTTATACTATATGTATCTTATACTATATATATCTTATACTGTATATATGTATTGCTTCAGGGCCACTAGGCTCATCTCCTGTCCAGCCCGACTCAGCGACTCCATCTTGAATTGGATGACCTCCTCCACTCCATCGGGCAGCCATTTTCCACATTTGGACTTCCCTCTCGTTAGAACTCCACCCAGCGACAGCCTATGACAGTCTGTCTTGCGCTTGCAGCCGCACGGTTCATCTATTAATGCTATATTTATGAGGTGACTACAAGGGTATGCCACCTGCATGGCAAGCCTGGCAAGCTGCCCTGTTGTATTTGATATGCCAAATACCAGTAACAATTATATTAGTTCATTTCCATGACCTAATATAATGGTTTGAGGCTCTTTATGTTCCTGGAGCAAGCAGATGCCCTTGGGCTCTACTAGCATGAGTCAGGACATATGGAGATGTTACTGGTGCCGCTCTAGCCAATAGATGATCAACGGGAGGATAGTGATAGTGATATATATGTATATATGGTATCAGAACACAGTATAAGGTATGCAGAACACAGTATATGTCAGGGATATGGTCTGTGACATGCAAGAGGCCTGTGGTCGGAGGAGGATTCAGGATCTGAGGTATAAGATGCAGGGAAAAGCAATGCGGGAGAGGAGCAAACCAGGCCCTGGAGAATGAGCTTGTGCCTGCAGAGTTGAAGGTGACCTGCGTGGGGCTCCGATACTCCCCAGCACCCCTGAGAGGTAGAGATGTGGCACCATCTGGGCTACGGTCTGGAAGAGGACGGAGGGCAAACACGGCCGCGCTCTGAGCCGCACCTCGGTTATCCTAAGGCTGCACAGAGTGGGGGCGTGGGCGCCGGGAGGGACACGGGGTACTCAAAATGCTCCTGGGCCCAGGAAAGACTGCCACAGAGTGTGCCCGGGAGCCGTCTGTGTGTGCCACAGAGTGCCCGGGAGCCGTCTGTCTGTGCCACAGAGTGCCCGGGAGCCGTCTGTGTGTGCCACGGAGTGCCCGGGAGCCGTCTGTGTGTGCCACAGTGTCCCCGAGGAGCCGTCTGTGTGTGCCACAGAGTGCCCGGGAGCCGTCTGTCTGTGCCACAGAGTGCCCGGGAGCCGTCTGTGTGCCACAGAGTGCCCGGGGAGCTGTCTGTGTGTGCCACAGAGTGCCCGGGAGCCGTCTGCCTGGGCCACAGAGTGCCGGGGAGCCGTCTGTCTGTGCCACAGAGTGCCCGGGGAGCCGTCTGTCTGTGCCCAGAGTGCCCGGGAGCCGTCAGTCTGTGCCACAGAGTGCCCGGGAGCCATCTGTCTGTGCCACAGAGTCTGCGGGAGCCGTCTGTGTGTGCCACAGAGTGCCCGGGAGCCGTCTGTCTGTGCCACAGAGTGCCCGGGGAGCCGTCTGTGTGTGCCACAGTGTCCCCGGGAGCCGTCTGTGTGTGCCACAGAGTGCCCGGTAGCCATCTGTCTGTACCACAGAGTGCCCGGGAGCGCCGTCTGTGTGTGCCACGGAGTGCCCGGGAGCCGTCTGTGTGTGCCACAGAGTGCCGCGGGAGCCGTCTGTGTGTGCCACAGAGTGCCCAGGGAGCCGTCTGCCTGTGCCACAGAGTGCCCGTGGAGCCGTCTGTCTGTGCCACAGAGTGCCGGGGAGCTGTCTGTGTGTGCCACGGAGTGCCGCGGGAGCCATCTGTGTGTGCCACAGAGTGCCCAGGTAGCCATCTGTCTGTACCACAGAGTGCCCGGGGAGCCGTCTTTGTGTGCCACGGAGTGCCCAGGGAGCCGTCTATGTGTGCCACAGAGTGCCCGGGGAGCCGTCTGTGTGTGCCACAGAGTGCCCGGGGAGCCGTCTGTGTGTGCCACAGGTGCCCGGGAGCCGTATGCCTGTGCCACAGAGTGCCCTGGGAGCCATCTGTCTGTGCCCAGAGGGGCCGGAGAGCCGTCTGTGTGTGCCACAGAGTGCCTGGGGAGCCGTCTGTCTGTGCCACGAGAGTGCCCGGGAGTCGTCTGTCTGTGCCACAGAGTGCTCTGGGAGCCGTCTGTGTGTGCCACAGAGTTCCCGGGGAGCCGTCTGCCTGGGCCACAGAGTGCCCGGGGGAGCCGTCTGTCTGTGCCACAGAGTGCCCGGGAGCCGTCTGTCTGTGCCACAGAGTGCCCGGGAGCCGTCAGTCTGTGCCACAGAGTGCCCGGGAGCCGTCTGTCTGTGCCACAGAGTGCCCGGGAGCCGTCTGTGTGTGCCACAGAGTGCCCGGGAGCCGTCTGCCTGTGCCAGAGTGCCCGGGGAGCCGTCTGTGTGTGCCACAGAGTGCCCGGGAGCTGTCTGTCTGTGCCACAGAGTGCCCGGGGAGCCGTCTGTCTGTGCCACAGAGTGGCCGGGAGCCATCTGTGTGTGCCACAGAGTGCCCTGGGAGCCGTCTGTCTGTGCCACAGAGTGGCCGGGAGCCATCTGTGTGTGCCACAGAGTGCCTGGGGGGCCGTCTGTCTGTGCCACAGAGTGCTGGGAGCCGTCTGTGTGTGCCACAGAGTGCCCGGGAGCCGTCTGTGTGTGCCACAGAGTGCCCGGGGAGCCGTCTGTCTGTGCCACAGAGTGCCCGGGGAGCCGTCTGCCTGTGCCACAGAGTGCCCGGGAGCCATCTGTCTGTGCCACAGAGGGCCGGGAGCCGCTCTGTGTGTGCCACAGAGTGCCTGGGGAGCCATCTGTCTGTGCCACAGAGTGCCCGGGTAGCCGTCTGTCTGTGCCACAGAGTGCCTTGGGAGCCGCTCTGTGTGTGCCACAGAGTGCCCGGGAGCCGTCTGCCTGGGCCACAGAGTGCCCGGGAGCCGTCTGTCTGTGCCACAGAGTGCCCGGGAGCCGTCTGTGTGTGCCACAGAGTGCCCGGGAGCCGTCTGCCTGGGCCACAGAGTGCCCGGGGAGCCGTCTGTCTGTGCCACAGAGTGCCGGGGAGCCGTCTGTCTGTGCCACAGAGTGCCCGGGGAGCCGTCTGTCTGTGCCACAGAGTGCCCGGGGAGCCGCTCTGTCTGTGCCACAGAGTGCCCGGGGAGCCGTCTGTGTGTGCCACAGAGTACCCGGGAGCCGTCTGTCTGAGCCACAGAGTGCCCGGGAGCTGTCTGTGTGTGCCACAGAGTGCCCGGGAGCCGTCTGTGTGTGCCACAGAGTGCCCGGGAGCCGTCTGTGTGTGCCACAGAGTGCCCGGGGAGCCGTCTGTCTGTGCCACAGAGTTTGCGGCGGGCAGCCGTCTGTCTGTGCCACAGAGTGCGTGGAGCCGTCTGTGAGTGCCACAGAGTGCCCGGGAGCCGTCTGTGTGTGCCACAGAGTGCCCGGGGAGCCGTCTGTCTGTGCCACAGAGTGCCCGGGAGCCGTCTGCCTGAGCCACAGAGTGCCCGGGGAGCCATCTGTCTGTGCCACAGAGGGCCCGGGAGCCGCTCTGTGTGTGCCACAGAGTGCCTGGGGAGCCGTCTGTCTGTGCCACAGAGTGCCCGGGGAGCCGTCTGTCTGTGCCACAGAGTGCTCTGGGAGCCGTCTGTGTGTGCCACCGAGTGCCCGGGAGCCGTCTGCCTGTGCCAGAGTGCCCGGGAGCCGTCTGTCTGTGCCACAGAGTGCCCGGGAGCCGTCATGTGTGCCACGGAGTGCCCGGGAGAGCCATCTGTGTGTGCCACAGAGTGCCCAGGTAGCCATCTGTCTGTACCATAGAGTGCCAGGGAGCCGTCTGTGTGCCACAGAGTGCCCGGGGAGCCGCCTTGTGTGCCACAGAGTGCCCGGGAGCCGTCTGTGTGTGCCACAGAGTGCCTGGGGAGCCGTCTGCCTGTGCCACAGAGTGCACGGGGAGCCGTCTGTGTGTGCCACAGAGTGCCCTGGGAGCCGTCTGTGTGTGCCACAGAGTGCCCGGGAGCCGTCTGCCTGTGCCACAGAGTGCCCGGGAGCCGTCTGCCTGTGCCACAGAGTGCCCTGGGAGCCGTCTGCCTGTGCCACAGAGTGCCCGTGGAGCCGTCTGTCTGTGCCACAGAGTGCCCGGGGAGCTGTCTGTGTGTGCCACAGAGTGCCCGGGAGCCGTCTGTGTGTGCCACAGGTGCCCGGGAGCCGTCTGCCTGTGCCACAGAGTGCCCGTGGAGCCGTCTGTCTGTGCCACAGAGTGCCCGGGAGCCGTCTGTGTGTGCCACAGAGTGCCCGGGGAGCCGTCTGTGTGTGCCACAGAGTGCCCGGGAGCCGTCTGCCTGTGCCACAGAGTGCCCGTGGAGCCGTCTGTCTGTGCCACAGAGTGCCCGGGAGCTGTCTGTGTGTGCCACTGAGTGCCCAGCGGAGCCATCTGTGTGTGCCACAGAGTGCCCAGGTAGCCATCTGTCTGTACCACAGAGTGCCTGGGGAGCCGTCTGTGTGTGCCACGGAGTGCCAGGGGAGCCGTCTGTGTGTGCCACAGAGTGCCCGGGGAGCCGCTGTGTGTGCCACAGAGTGCTCTGGGAGCCGTCTGTGTGTGCCACAGAGTGCCCGGGAGCCGTCTGCCTGGGCCACAGAGTGCCCGGGAGCCGTCTGTCTGTGCCACAGAGTGCCCGGGGAGCCGCTCTGTCTGTGCCACAGAGTGCCCGGGAGCCGTCAGTCTGTGCCACAGAGTGCCCGGGAGCCGTCTGTCTGTGCCACAGAGTGCCCGGGAGCCGTCTGTCTGTGCCACAGATTGCCCGGGAGCCGTCTGTCTGTGCCACAGAGTGCCCGGGAGCCGCCTGTTAGCCACAGAGTGCCCGGGAGCTGTCTGTCTGTGCCACAGAGTGCCCGGGAGCCGTCTGTCTGTGCCACAGAGTGCCCGGGAGCCGTCTGTGTGTGCCACAGAGTGCCGGGAGCCGTCTGTCTGTGCCTCAGAGGTGCTGGGAGCCGTCTGTCTGTGCCACAGAGTGCCCGGGAGCCGTCTGCCTGAGCCACAGAGTGCCCGGGTAGCCATCTGTCTGTGCCACAGAGGGCCCGGGAGCCGTCTGTGTGTGCCACAGAGTGCCTGGGGAGCCGTCTGTCTGTGCCACAGAGTGCCCGGGGAGCCGTCTGTCTGTGCCACAGAGTGCTCTGGGAGCCGTCTGTGTGTGCGACAGAGTGCCCGGGAGCCGTCTGCCTGTGCCACAGAGTGCCCGGGAGCCGTCTGTCTGTGCCACAGAGTGCCCGGGAGCCGTCTGTGTGTGCCACGGAGTGCCCGGGAGCCATCTGTGTGTGCCACAGAGTGCCCAGGTAGCCATCCGTCTGTACCACAGAGTGCCCTGGGAGCCGTCTGTGTGTGCCACAGAGTGCCCGGGAGCCGATGTGTGTGCCACAGAGTGCCCGGGGAGCCGTCTGTGTGTGCCCAGAGTGCCTGGCGAGCCGTCTGCCTGTGCCACAGAGTGCCCGGGGAGCCGTCTGTGTGTGCCACAGAGTGCCCTGGGAGCCGTCTGTGTGTGCCACAGAGTGCCCGGGGAGCCGTCTGCCTGTGCCACAGAGTGCCCGGGAGCCGTCTGTGTGTGCCACAGAGTGCCCTGGGAGCCGTCTGTGTGTGCCACAGAGTGCCCGGGGAGCCGTCTGTCTGTGCCACAGAGTGCCCGGGAGCCGTCTGTGTGTGCCACAGAGTGCCCGGGAGCTGTCTGTGTGTGCCACAGAGTGCCCGGGAGCCGTCTGTCTGTGCCACAGAGTGCCCGGGCGCCGTCTGTGTGTGCCACAGAGTGCCCGGGAGCCGTCTGCCTGTGCCACAGAGTGCCCGTGGAGCCGTCTGTCTGTGCCACAGAGTGCCCGGGGAGCTGTCTGTGTGTGCCACGGAGTGCCCGGGGAGCCATCTGTGTGTGCCACAGAGTGCCCAGGTAGCCATCTGTCTGTACCACAGAGTGCCTGGGAGCCGCCTGTGTGTGCCACGGAGTGCCCGGGAGCCGTCTGTGTGTGCCACAGAGTGCCGGGGAGCCGCCTGTGTGCCACAGAGTGCCCGGGAGCCGTCTGTGTGTACCACATGTGCCCGGGAGCCGTCTGCCTGTGCCACAGAGTGCCCGGGAGCCATCTGTCTGTGCCACAGAGGGCCCGGGAGCCGCCTGTGTGTGCCACAGAGTGCCTGGGGAGCCGTCTGTCTGTTCCACAGAGTGCCGGGGAGCCGTCTGTGTGTGCCACAGAGTGCCCTGGGAGCCGTCTGTGTGTGCCACAGAGTGCCGGGAGCCGTCTGCCTGTGCCACAGAGTGCCCGGGAGCCATCTGTCTGTGCCCAGAGGGTCCGGGGAGCCGTCTGTGTGTGCCAGAGTGCCCGGGAGCCGTCTGTGTGTGCCACAGAGTGCCCTGGGAGCCGTCTGTGTGCCACAGAGTGCCCGGGAGCCGTCTGCCTGTGCCACAGAGTTCCCGGGGGCCGTCTTGTGTGCCACAGAGTGCCCGGGAGCTGTCTTTGTGTGCCACGTGAGTGCCGGGGAGCCATCTGTGTGTGCCACAGAGTGCCCAGGTAGCCATCTGTCTGTGCCACAGAGTGCCCGGGAGCTGTCTGTCTGTGCCACGGAGTGCCCGGGGAGCCGTCTGTGTGTGCCACAGAGTGCCCGGGAGCCGTCTGTCTGTGCCACAGAGTGCCCGGGGAGCCGTCTGTGTGTGCCACGGAGTGCCCGGGGATCCGTCTGTGTGTGCCACGGAGTGCCCGGGGAGCCGTCTGTCTGTGCCACAGAGTGCCGGGAGCCATCTGTGTGTGCCACGGAGTGCCCGGGAGCCGTCTGTGTGTGCCACGGAGTGCCCGGGAGCCGTCTGCCTGGGCCACAGAGTGCCCGGGGAGCCGTCTGTCTGTGCCACAGAGTGCCGGGCGCCGTCTGTGTGTGCCACAGAGTGCCCGGGGGAGCCGTCTGTCTGTGCCACAGAGTGCCCAGGGAGCCGCTCTGTCTGCCACAGTGTCCCCAGAGAGCCGTCTGTGTGTGCCATAGAGACCCCGGGGAGCCGTCTGCCTGTGCAACAGAGTGCCCGGGGAGCCGTCTGTGTGTGCCACAGTGTCCCTGGGGAGTCGACTGTCTGTGCCACAGAGTGCCCGGGGAGCCGTCTGTCTGCCACAGTGTCCCCGGGGAGCCGTCTGTCTGTGCCACAGAGTCCCGGGGAGCCGTCTGCCTGTGCCACAGATTGCCCGGGAGCCGTCTGTGTGTGCCACAGTGTCCCCGGGAGCCGTCTGTCTGTGCCACAGTGTGCCCGGGGAACCATCTGTCTGTGCCACAGAGTGCCCGGGAGCCGTCTGTCTGTGCCACAGAGTGCCGGGAGCCGTCTGTGTGTGCCACAGAGTGCCCGGGAGCCGTCTGCCTGTGCCACAGAGTGCCCGGGGAGCCGTCTGTGTGCACAGAGTGCCCGGGAGCTGTCTGTGTGTGCCAGAGTGCCCGGGAGCCGTCTGTCTGTGCCACAGAGTGCCCGGGCGCCGTCTGTGTGCCACAGAGTGCCCGGGGAGCTGTCTGTGTGTGCCACGGAGTGGCGGGGAGCCATCTGTGTGTGCCACAGAGTGCCTCGGTAGCCATCTGTCTGTACCACAGAGTGCCCGGGGAGCCGTCTGTGTGTGCCACGGAGTGCCCAGGGAGCCGTCTGTGTGTGCCACAGAGTGCCCGGGAGCCGCCTGTGTGTGCCACAGAGTGCCCGGGGAGCCGTCTGTCTGTGCCACAGAGTGCCCGGGGAGCCGTCTGTCTGTGCCACATATTGCCCGGGAGCCGTCTGCCTGTGCCACAGAGTGCACGGGAGCCATCTGTCTGTGCCACAGAGGGCCCGGGGATCCATCTGTGTGTGCCACAGAGTGCCTGGGGAGCCATCTGTCTGTGCCACAGAGTGCCCGGGCGCCGTCTGTGTGCCACAGAGTGCCCTGGGAGCCGTCTGTGTGTGCCACAGAGTGCCCGGGAGCCGTCTGCCTGTGCCACAGAGTGCCCGGGGAGCCGTCTGTCTGTGCCACAGAGTGCCCGGGAGCCGTCTGCCTGTGCCACAGAGTGCCCGGGAGCCGTCTGTCTGTGCCACAGAGGGCCCGGGAGCCGCCTGTGTGCACAGAGTGCCTGGGGAGCCGTCTGTCTGTGCCACAGAGTGCCCGGGAGCCGTTGTGTGTGCCACAGAGTGCCCTGGGAGCCGCTCTGTGTGTGCCACAGAGTGCCCGGGGAGCCGTCTGCCTGTGCCGCAGAGTGCCCTGGAGGCCGTCTGTGTGTGCCACAGAGTGCCCGGGAGCTGTCTGTGTGTGCCACAGAGTGCCCAGGTAGCCATCTGTCTGTGCCACAGAGTGCCCGGGAGCCGTCTGTGTGTGCCAGGAGTGCCCGGGAGCCGTCTGTCTGTGCCACAGAGTGCCGGGAGCCGTCTGCCTGTGCCACAGAGTGCCCGGGAGCCGTCTGTCTGTGCCACAGAGTGCCCGGGGAGCCGTCTGTGTGTGCCACGGAGTGCCCGGGAGCCGCCTGTGTGTGCCACAGAGTGCCCGGGGAGCCGTCTGTGTGTGCCACAGGTGCCCGGGGAGCCGTCTGCCTGTGCCACAGAGTGCCCGTGGAGCCGTCTGTCTGTGCCACAGAGTGCCCGGGGAGCCGTCTGTGTGTGCCACAGAGTGCCCGGGAGCCGTCTGTGTGCCACAGAGTGCCCGGGAGCCGTCTGCCTGTGCCACAGAGTGCCCGTGGAGCCGTCTGTCTGTGCCACAGAGTGCCCGGGGAGCTGTCTGTGTGTGCCACTGAGTGCCCGGGAGCCATCTGTGTGTGCCACAGAGTGCCCAGGTAGCCATCTGTCTGTACCACAGAGTGCCTGGGGAGCCGTCTGTGTGTGCCACGGAGTGCCAGGGGAGCCGTCTGTGTGTGCCACAGAGTGCCCGGGAGCCGTCTGTGTGTGCCACAGAGTGCTCTGGGAGCCGTCTGTGTGTGCCACAGAAGTGCCCGGGAGCCGTCTGCCTGGGCCACAGAGTGCCCGGGAGCCGTCTGTCTGTGCCACAGAGTGCCCGGGGAGCCGTCTGTCTGTGCCACAGAGTGCCCGGGAGCCGCCAGTCTGTGCCACAGAGTGCCCGGGAGCCGTCTGTCTGTGCCACAGAGTGCCCGGGAGCCGTCTGTCTGTGCCACAGATTGCCCGGGAGCCGTCTGTCTGTGCCAGAGTGCCCGGGGAGCCGTCTGTGTTAGCCACAGAGTGCCGGGGAGCTGTCTGTCTGTGCCACAGAGTGCCCGGGAGCCGTCTGTCTGTGCCACAGAGTGCCCGGGAGCCGTCTGTGTGTGCCACAGAGTGCCCGGGAGCCGTCTGTCTGTGCCTCAGAGTGCGCTGGGAGCCGTCTGTCTGTGCCACAGAGTGCCCGGGGAGCCGTCTGCCTGAGCCACAGAGTGCCCGGGTAGCCATCTGTCTGTGCCACAGAGGGCCCGGGGAGCCTGTGTGTGCCACAGAGTGCCTGGGGAGCCGTCTGTCTGTGCCACAGAGTGCCCGGGGAGCCGTCTGTCTGTGCCACAGAGTGCTCTGGGAGCCGTCTGTGTGTGCGACAGAGTGCCCGGGAGCCGTCTGCCTGTGCCACAGAGTGCCCGGGGCCGTCTGTCTGTGCCACAGAGTGCCCGGGAGCCGTCTGTGTGGTGCCACGGAGTGCCCGGGAGCCATCTGTGTGTGCCACAGAGTGCCCAGGTAGCCATCCGTCTGTACCACAGAGTGCCCTGGGAGCCGTCTGTGTGTGCCACAGAGTGCCCGGGAGCCGATGTGTGTGCCACAGAGTGCCCGGGGAGCCGCCTGTGTGTGCCCAGAGTGCCTGGCGAGCCAGTCTGCCTGTGCCACAGAGTGCCCGGGGAGCCGTCTGTGTGTGCCACAGAGTGCCCTGGGAGCCGTCTGTGTGTGCCACAGAGTGCCCGGGAGCCGTCTGCCTGTGCCACAGAGTGCCCGGGAGCCGTCTGTGTGTGCCACAGAGTGCCCTGGGAGCCGTCTGTGTGTGCCACAGAGTGCCCGGGAGCCGTCTGTCTGTGCCACAGAGTGCCCGGGAGCCATCTGTGTGTGCCACAGAGTGCCCGGGAGCTGTCTGTGTGTGCCACAGAGTGCCCGGGAGCCGTCTGTCTGTGCCACAGAGTGCCCGGGCGCCCGTCTGTGTGTGCCACAGAGTGCCCGGGAGCCGTCTGCTTGTGCCACAGAGTGCCCGTGGAGCCGCTCTGTCTGTGCCACAGAGTGCCCGGGGAGCTGTCTGTGTGTGCCACGGAGTGCCCGGGAGCCATCTGTGTGTGCCACAGAGTGCCCAGGTAGCCATCTGTCTGTACCACAGAGTGCCTGGGGAGCCGCTCTGTGTGTGCCACGGAGTGCCCGGGGAGCCGTCTGTGTGTGCCACAGAGTGCCGGGGAGCCGTCTGTGTGTGCCACAGAGTGCCCGGGGAGCCGTCTGTGTGTACCACATGTGCCCGGGAGCCGTCTGCCTGTGCCACAGAGTGCCCGGGAGCCATCTGTCTGTGCCACAGAGGGCCCGGGAGCCGCCTGTGTGCCACAGAGTGCCTGGGGAGCCGTCTGTCTGTTCCACAGAGTGCCCGGGAGCCGCTCTGTGTGCCACAGAGTGCCCTGGGAGCCGTCTGTGTGTGCCACAGAGTGCCGGGAGCCGTCTGCCTGTGCCACAGAGTGCCCGGGAGCCATCTGTCTGTGCCCAGAGGGTCCGGGAGCCGTCTGTGTGTGCCACAGAGTGCCCGGGGAGCCGTCTGTGTGTGCCACAGAGTGCCCTGGGAGCCGCCTGTGTGTGCCACAGAGTGCCCGGGAGCCGTCTGCCTGTGCCACAGAGTTCCCGGGGGCCGTCTGTGTGTGCCACAGAGTGCCCGGGAGCTGTCTTTGTGTGCCACGTGAGTGCCGGGGAGCCATCTGTGTGTGCCACAGAGTGCCCAGGTAGCCATCTGTCTGTGCCACAGAGTGCCCGGGAGCTGTCTGTCTGTGCCACGGAGTGCCCGGGGAGCCCGTCTGTGTGCCCCAGAGTGCCGGGGAGCCGTCTGTCTGTGCCACAGAGTGCCCGGGGAGCCGTCTGTGTGTGCCACGGAGTGCCGGGGATCCGTCTGTGTGTGCCACGGAGTGCCCGGGGAGCCGTCTGTCTGTGCCACAGAGTGCCCGGGAGCCATCTGTGTGTGCCACGGAGTGCCCGGGGAGCCGTCTGTGTGCCACGGAGTGCCCGGGAGCCGTCTGCCTGGGCCACAGAGTGCCCGGGAGCCGTCTGTCTGTGCCACAGAGTGCCGGGCGCCGTCTGTGTGTGCCACAGAGTGCCCGGGGAGCCGTCTGTCTGTGCCACAGAGTGCCCAGGGAGCCGTCTGTCTGCCACAGTGTCCCCAGAGAGCCGTCTGTGTGTGCCATAGAGACCCCGGGAGCCGTCTGCCTGTGCAACAGAGTGCCCGGGGAGCCGTCTGTGTGTGCCACAGTGTCCCTGGGGAGTCGACTGTCTGTGCCACAGAGTGCCCGGGAGCCGTCTGTCTGCCACAGTGTCCCCGGGGAGCCGTCTGTCTGTGCCACAGAGTCCCCGGGAGCCGTCTGCCTGTGCCACAGATTGCCCGGGAGCCGTCTGTGTGTGCCACAGTGTCCCCCGGGGAGCCGTCTGTCTGTGCCACAGTGTGCCCGGGAACCATCTGTCTGTGCCACAGAGTGCCCGGGGAGCCGTCTGTCTGTGCCACAGAGTGCCCGGGGAGCCGTCTGTGTGTGCCACAGAGTGCCCGGGAGCCGTCTGCCTGTGCCACAGAGTGCCCGGGGAGCCGTCTGTGTGTGCCACAGAGTGCCCGGGAGCTGTCTGTGTGTGCCACAGAGTGCCCGGGGAGCCGTCTGTCTGTGCCACAGAGTGCCGGGGCGCCGTCTGTGTGCCACAGAGTGCCCGGGGAGCTGTCTGTGTGTGCCACGGAGTGGCCGGGGAGCCATCTGTGTGTGCCACAGAGTGCTTAGGTAGCCATCTGTCTGTACCACAGAGTGCCCGGGAGCCGTCTGTGTGTGCCACGGAGTGCCCAGGGAGCCGCTCTGTGTGTGCCACAGAGTGCCCGGGAGCCGTCTGTGTGTGCCACAGAGTGCCGGGGAGCCGTCTGTCTGTGCCACAGAGTGCCCGGGAGCCGTCTGTCTGTGCCACATATTGCCCGGGGAGCCGTCTGCCTGTGCCACAGAGTGCACGGGGAGCCATCTGTCTGTGCCACAGAGGGCCCGGGATCCATCTGTGTGTGCCACAGAGTGCCTGGGGAGCCATCTGTCTGTGCCACAGAGTGCCCGGGCGCCGTCTGTGTGTGCCACAGAGTGCCCTGGGAGCCGTCTGTGTGTGCCACAGAGTGCCCGGGAGCCGTCTGCCTGTGCCACAGAGTGCCCGGGAGCCGTCTGTCTGTGCCACAGAGTGCCCGGGAGCCGTCTGCCTGTGCCACAGAGTGCCCGGGAGCCGTCTGTCTGTGCCACAGAGGGCCCGGGAGCCGTCTGTGTGTGCCACAGAGTGCCTGGGGAGCCGCCTGTCTGTGCCACAGAGTGCCCGGGGAGCCGTTGTGTGTGCCACAGAGTGCCCTGGGAGCCGCCTGTGTGTGCCACAGAGTGCCCGGGGAGCCGTCTGCCTGTGCCGCAGAGTGCCCTGGAGGCCGTCTGTGTGTGCCACAGAGTGCCCGGGAGCTGTCTGTGTGTGCCACAGAGTGCCCAGGTAGCCATCTGTCTGTGCCACAGAGTGCCCGGGAGCCGCTCTGTGTGTGCCACAGAGTGCCCGGGAGCCGTCTGTCTGTGCCACAGAGTGCCCGGGGAGCCGTCTGCCTGTGCCACAGAGTGCCCGGGAGCCGCCTGTCTGTGCCACAGAGTGCCCGGGAGCCGTCTGTGTGTGCCACGGAGTGCCCGGGGAGCCGCCTGTGTGTGCCACAGAGTGCCCGGGAGCCGTCTGTGTGTGCCATAGAGTGCCCGGGAGCCGTCTGTCTGTGCCACAGAGTGCCCGGGAGCCGTCTGTCTGCCACAGTGTCCCCAGGGAGCCGTCTGTGTGTGCCACAGAGTCCCCGGGAGCCGTCTGCCTGTGCCACAGAGTGCCCGGGGAGCCGCCTGTGTGTGCCACAGAGTGCCCGGGAGCCGTCTGTCTGTGCCACAGAGTGCCCGGGAGCCGTCTGTCTGCCACAGTGTCCCCGGGGAGCTGTCTCCCTGCACAAAGGGCACCGTTCTGTGAGGGCAAGAACCCTGAGAGGCAGATAGGTGGCCGTGGTGAGGACACTCTCAGGCCAGGTGGCAGATGGACACTCTCCGCACAGCTGGGAGCCTCGGCAGGCCAGGAGAGTGAGCATCTGCCTGAGTCTCATCTGCTGAAGCGAGAGCCTCTGATAGACTCCACCTCACTCTGTACTGTGCCAGACAGCCCCATCCGTCAGCAGAGAGGGAGGGAGTCTCTCCTTCAACAAGGAGAAATATCCTGGGAAAAGTGTAGCCTTGGGAATTTGGAGAGAAAATGATCTGACCCCATCAGCTGCTCTATCTGAGCCCTGATCTGGGGTTCAGGAAATCACCAAGTTCACTGCTGTGATTTGTTTTGAAATGTGAAAAAAAAATCAAATAATATTGGACATAAAAGACGGTTTCTACTTCAAGGAACATCAGTTCTCTGCAAATAGCCAGGGGGTTCCTGGAACACGATTCAGCTGGGGAAAGAAAGTGTTGCTGACCTTGTGCAGAGAGGCAGATGCTCATCAGAAGGGAGGCCATCGACAGCCGGGTAAAGAGCCCACGCAAAGAAGCTGCAATCCCCAAGTTGGAGCAGCCAGGGAGTGTAAGGGGCCCCAGAATAGGGACATCGTGCGCCAAGTCAAAACTCACTGAAGTAACTGCACAGCCTAAGGGGGTCCGCCAGAGGGAGGAAGGTCTGGCCCTCGGCTGGTCGAACGGAAGATGGGATCTCTCCTCTGGGCGAGAGTAGCGCATCCTGTATCCCCAGCCCAGTCACAGACCCAGGGAATTGATAACAGTCAGAGATTCCAATGAAATGGGGCTCCCTTGATGCAGAGCAATATAGTACAGTGGGTAGAGACTTGATTTGCACTCGGATGACTTGATTTCGATCCCGGCATCCTATATGGTTCCCTGAGTGCCACCAAGAGTAATTCCTAAGTATTACCAAGAGTAACCCCTGAGTATCACCAAAACCAATAAAACAAAAAAAAATGGGGACTCCCTGAGAACAATCTCTCGCTTCCCTCCCGTGTGTCTGCAATGCTGAGCGGGCCCGTGGCGGCCACCAAGCCTTGGGTGTCCTGCTGTCTCGTGCCATTGCTTCTCTTCCCGTGAGAGCGTAGCGGGAGTGGATGGCTGAGCTCTGCGATATGTTAAGACATGGTCACTTTGTCTGTCCCGAGGGCGGTGTCTGTCCCTGCACTTCCTGTTGATGTTCGCCCACATCCCGAGACGTCCCCAGCAACCAGTTAGAGACGTTCTCCGGAACTCCCGACCAGTGATGCTTTTCGTCGTTTCTTTCCTCTTGGCTCCGATTTTAGGGAATGTGAGCGCTCTTCTAGTCACCAGCTCTCTGTTGGCTGCTTCTGTATTTCTTTATTTCTATGAGCTCTTTGTGTTGTTCGCCTCGTGGGTGCCCTCAGCGCTGTGCCTCTTCACTGAGTCCTGGGGTGAAGACTAGCCTGGAGGCAAGGACTGGTCTCGAGTGCTAGTCTTGGGTCAGAAGACGCCGTGGAGGTCAGCAGCCTGAGCCTGGAGCCGGAAGTATGAGAGCAAGTGTTGGGGGAGGGGCATCTGAGACTGATTTTGTGGTGCAGCACAAGGCTCCCTTTGTGCGCGCCTTCTGTGGTGCGATGGACCCCGCCTTCAGATGTCCACATGGGGCCGGCTACCATCTGTCAGAATTCTTTCCCCGACGTCTCACAGGCAGTGGGTTTCACATGCTCTTCTAAGGTCTCGAAAGCTCATGTGCCCCTTCCTTCTCCTGCACTCTCCGCCCCGCTGCTTGGTCTGAAGGTCGTGCCCTGCCCCTCCCGCACTGGCCGTGGCTCTTTCTTGGCTCCTCTGTTCTTTGAGCGCTGTCTGGGTCATGCTAGCCTGATGCCAACTCTGAAGGTGCGGGGCCCTCCCTGGCCTTGCTGTCCACCCACGCTCTTAGCAGTTGGTCATTGTCTCCTTGTGAGGTGTTTGGAAACAAATCCTGCACCAAGTCAGCTGAAGCAGTCAGGACATTTGTCACCGCCTGCAGCGTGAGGCTCCGCGGGAGGCGAGCCCGGCGTTGCTGCAGGAATCGAGTTGGTATCACCTCCATGCCGTACCCACGTTGGTCTCAAAGCATGGCGGTACACTGTGAAGCATGGTGGGCCACGACACTTCCTGTGCCACTGCAGGGTGCAGCTCGCGGTGCCCTGCTCTGAGTAAGCCAGCCCGGGCACCAGTGTCCTCCCCGTCCCACGGCAACACCCAGACCCACCCAGGCAGCTCTCTGACCCTCCCGAGGATATCCCTGAGCCTGGGGACGCAAGTGCTGAATCACCCTCCCGAGAGGGGATCGACTGCTGGGGTAAAGTCGGGAGTCTTGAGGGAGCCATAGTGAAGACGTACCAGACACAGACCTTCACGGTCGCCAATGGCGACTTTGAGCCTTAACTGTCACCTTCTCCTCCAGGCAGATGTTGCATAGTAACCCCCCTACTAGCGTTTGGGGGCAGGGGCGTGCTGGTAAATATTGACCTCTTTGACTTCTTGAAGATTCACTTGGTTCTCACCCTCGCCAGCAGCTCTCTAGACCCAAGCCCAGATCATGGAGCTGTGTTTGGCTATGCCATGTTCTTTCCTTCCTCTGCCCTGGTAGCCGCATGGACCTTGCAGAAAAACTGACCCAAGAGGAAGAAAGAGACTCAGACTGCAGATGCAGCTGGGACATGCTTCTTGCTTTGCCTCTGAGAACACGCACCCACTGAGGGGTTCAGAGCCTGTCTTCGCTGCAAAACAGGAATTTAGTGAGTGAATTAGTGTCTGGGGAGCATCCAGGGGCTCTTGGGGCTCACTCCAGGTGAGCTGAGATCAAATGGGCCACGGCTCACAAGGCAAGTGCCATGATCGTAGTGTTTCTCCAGCCCGAGGACACGCGTGACCTGACCTTCCTTCTGCGGGTGGTCATTAACATTGGCTAGATTTCATTAAGGAACAACTTTGCTCCTTTCTGCGGGTGATCATTAACACTGGCTAGATTTCATTAAGGAACAACTTTGCTCCTTTCACAGATATTTCTTGTTTAAATCCAGGCCACCAAACTCTGTAACAGGCTCAAGAAATAAGAAGTTGGACAAGGAATTTACTCGAGACCTGGAGGCGTGTGGTGGTAAATCACCGACCTTGTGTTTCTGAGGTGCTGGTTTCATTCCAGCACTGACAACAACAACAACAACAACAACAACAACAACAACAACAACAACAAATCCTACTCTGAGTTTCTCCTTCATGGATGTTCTATCACTTCTTTGGATTTGGTCATGGTGCTTCGTGGTGTGGCCCTTGGGTTCAGACCTCCACACCGGGAGTTTCTTGCTCTGGGACCAGGGTTTTCTGTGAGCCGAGCTGGTGAAGGTGAAAAGTTCTGTGTGGCACAGGAGGCCGCCCACATTGCCACATCACTGGAATGGAAATGAATGATTCGGGCCCAACTGGAGCGCAGGCTGGGAACGCGAGCTTAAGTGAGACAGCCTGGCTGGACATCCCGTTAGCTAAGGAGAGAAGGATGGGTGAGTGGTGAGGGGCGGTTTCTGAATGACTCAGGCTTCTGGTGCTAAATTTATTAATGGAGTCACTCTCCTTGCCTACCAGACACTGCGGCAGAAAGCGAAAGAAGAAGCCTCTCGGTGTCTGTTTTTAAAAAGCACATTCTGCCCCGACTCTACAGAGCAGGCTTCGATGGGCCGCAGCAGCCCCTCCTGATACGTGCACCAACTGGCTCCTGGTTCCTCTTCCGTTTTGGAAAAACAAGAAAGGCCTTTGCTCAGGAAAGGAGAACGGGCCCCACCTCCTCCTGGGCATGCAGATGACGCCGGACTCCTCCAGGGTCCATCCTGGCACTGAGGAGCTTAGCTTGCTCCAGCCCGACGAGTCCAGCCTTTGCTAACAGTCTTTTGCCAACAGAGGACAATCACAGCGAGAACTTGGCGGCGATGACTGCCCTGGGACCCCACTCGGTGTTTGCTTTCTCTGCCCCTCCCGACCCGCAGCTCTGGACTGGCACATCCAGCACACCCTGGGTGCCCCGAGGACTCCACAGCCTCACTGCCAAACTGGCTCTTTATCCTTCAGCTGCGACCCCAGTATTCTCCCTTCCGCTCACTCCTAAAGACCAAACACCTGGCCCACCTTCACGGTGACCTCGGCACCTTCTGTCCTTTCTCCACAGAGGGGCCAGCTCTGCTCTAAGCTCCACTGAGCCGGGCCCATGTGAGATGCCGCAACACCGCCCCTCTGTGAAAGGCCGGTAAAGTTCTCCCGCTTGGCTTTTATCCAGTTCCATCACGCCACTCACAAACCCTGTTCTGCGCCCACTGTGTTTTCTGGACCTGCCCTGGATGATCAGAAATTGTGGGATAAAGACTTAATATTTAATGGGATTTGACATTTCAGGGTAATTAAAAAAAAAATTCTGTCAGTAGTCTTAAAACATTGTTCCCTAAAATATTTCCAAATGCTCCGGTATCTTAAATCCTCCAGCTACCACTGCTTGATCTTTTCCAATGAGTTTGCCTTCTTATAAGAAGGAAGAGAAAGGAGGAAGAGGAGGAAGAATCATGAAACTACACACATACATGGGAGGGGCTTGAACCACACTTGATACAACTATGGGTCACTCCTGGCTCCTAAAAGTTGCTCCCAGCAAGGCTTGGGGGAGACATGCAGGGCCAGGGTTCAAACCCAGGCCTCCTACATGCAAAGCATGCTCTCGGACTATGAGCCAACACCCCTCCCATGTGTGTGTGATTTCATGATGCTTACTCCTCCTCTTTCCCCTTCCTCTCCTCCCCCTCTGTATTTTCCTTGTCTCTGTCTCCCTGCCTCCCCTATCCATTCATGTATTCACCATCCATCCATCCATCCATCCACCCATTTATCCATTTACCCATCCATTCATTTTCCATTCATCTATTCCCCATCCATCCACCAACTCATTCATCCAACTGCCCACTTATCCACCCATCTATCCATACATCCAGCTCCATATGGAAGCTCTTGAATATTCCCCTGAAGTAGGGGCTTGCTGCCCAACTGGGAAACGGTCTTCTGACTTCCCTCTCTACCAGTCCCTTCAGTTAGGACCGGCCTTTGCTGCCGGGCCGGTACAACAGCCTAGTAGACATGACCTACATCTGTGATTGAGGAGTGTAAGGTCAGTTCTAGCTGTTTCGGCCTATGCAGGAGGACTGAGGAAGTATGTGAGCACTTACTCTAGCCTCTAGCTAAGTCTATCTCAGTCCTTCCTTCCCTCCTTCCTTCTTTACTTCCTTCCTACCTTTCTTCCTTCCCTCCTTCCTTCCTTCCCTCTTTCCCTCCTAACTTCCCTCCTTCCTTCCCTCCTTCCTTCCTTCCCTTCTTCCTTCCCTCCTTCCCTCCCTCCTTCCTTCCCTCGTTCCTTCCCTAGCTCATTCCTTCCCTCCCACCTTCCTTCCATCCTTCCTTCCCTCACTCCTTCCTTCCTTCCCTCCTACCTTCCCTCCCTTCTTCCTTCCCTCCCTCCTTCTTTCCCTCCCTCCTTCCTTCCTTCCTTCCCTCCCTCCTTCTTTCCCTCCCTCCTTCCTTCCTTCCCTCCTTCCTTCCTTCCCTCCCACCTTCCTTCCCTCCTTCATTCCCTCCTTCCTGCCTTTCTTCCCTCCTTCCTTCCCTCCTTCCCTCCTTCCTTCCTTTCTTCCCTCCTTCCTTCCCTCCTTCCCTCCTTCCTTCCTTTTCTTCCCTCCTTCCTTCCCTCCCCCCCTCCTTCCTTCCCTCCTTCCTTCCTTCCCTCCATTCTTCCCTCTTTTTCCTTCCTTCCTTCCTTCCCTCCCTTCTTCCTTCCTTCCCTCCTTTCTTCCCTTCTTCCTTCCCTCCTTCCTTCCCTCCCCTCCTTCTAACCTTTCTTCCCTCCTTCCTTCCTTCCCTCCTTCCTACCCTCCCTCCTTCCATCCCTACTTTCTTCCCTCCTTCCGTCCTTCCTTCCTTCCTTCCCTCCTTCCATCCTTCCCTCCTTCCTTCTCTCCTTCCTTCCTTCCCTCCTTTATTCCCTCCTTCCCTCCTTCCCTCCTTCCTTCCCTCCTTCCCTCCTTCCCTCTTCCTTCCCCTCCTTCCTTCCCTCCCTCCTTTCTTCCCTCCTTCCTTCCCTCCTTCCTTCCCTCCTTCCCTCCTTCCTTCCCTCCCTCCTTTCTTCCCTCCTTCCTTCCCTCCTTCCTTCCTTCCTTCCATCCTTTCTTCCCTCGTTCCTTCCCTCCTTCCTTCCCTTCCCTCCTTCCTTCCCTCCCTTCCTTCCCTCCTTCCTTCCTTCCTTTATTCCCTCCTTCCCTTCCCTCCTTCCCTCCTTCCTTCCCTCCCTCCTTTCTTTCCCTCCTTCCTTCCCTCCTTCCTTCCCTCCTTCCTTCCTTCCTTCCCTCCTTTCTTGCCTCCTTCCTTCCCTCCTTCCTTCCTTCCCTCCTTCCTTCCCTCCTTCCTTCCCTCCTTCCCTCCTTTCTTCCCTCCTTCCCTCCCTCCTTCCTTCCTTCCCTCCCTCCCTCCTTCCTTCCTTTCTTCCTTCCTTCCCTCCCTCCTTCCTTCTTTTCTTCCTTCCCTCCCTCTCTCCTTCCTTCCCTCCTTCCATCCCTCATTCCCTCCTTCCTTCCTTCCCTCCTTCCTTCCTTCCCTCCTTCCTTCCCTCCTTCCTTCCTTCCCTCCTTCCTTCCCCTCCTTCCTTCCTTCCTTCCCTCCCTCTCTCCTTCCTTCCCTCCTTCCCTCCTTCCTTCTTTCCTTCCTTCCCTCCTTCCTTCCTTCCTTCCCTTCTTCCTTCCTTCCTTCCTCCTTCCTTCCTTCCTTCCTTCTTTCCTTCTCTGGTACAGGTCTTGACTCCATACTCTTTTGGTATCTCCTTCTAGAATGTTCCATTAGAGAAGGTAGTAAACTAAGTTTGGTTGAAGGTATGAGATTGTTTTTTGGTAGTAGTGAATTCTAAGAGCTTTGGCACAAAGGACTGTTAAAAGTTTCATCAGTGGTTAATTAGGAAGGTTTTCCAGTGGGCTAGAACACATGGTAGGGTGTGGAAACCTAGGAGGAAAATAAAAGCTAAAAGGGTAAACAAGACTAAAAACAAAACTGGACTACAATGAAAAATAAAAAAAAGGGTAACAATATGGTTAATTCTGGCTAAAGATTAGGGGTGTTCTGTAGAAACATGGCAAGAACAACAGCCAGTGAAAACCTGCTTGTAGAATCCTCAACTCTTGCATCTCCAAGTAGAGAAGAAAACATTGGCCTACATCATCTGAGTGGCCAATATCGGTCTCTTATGCCCAGGCAAGATCCTGGGTATTGCCTGGGTGTCTTGAGGGCAGGTCAGTATTTATAGTGTGATGGAGATTGTGTCACTCCCCTCTTCTTCATCCCACTTCCCTGAGCAAGTCATAGCAAACAGCCTGATAAGGGGTGGATGCTTGCTACAAGCTTTGGTCAATGACGGTTTGATGTTTACTTGATTATTTATTCCTCAACATCCGATTCTCTCATCCTTGCTACTGAGTCACTAAGGGAGCATGTTGGTTTTTCAGTGCTAGCTTACATCTGATGTTCATGAGAAATGAACTAGTTCCTGAGGCCCCATTCACTCTCAATGGAACAAACATCTCTGAATGCAGCAGTTATGTGTACCTAGGTCGAGAAGTCAACATGATGAACGACCTAAAACCTGAGCTACGCAGGAGGAAGAGAGCGGCATGGAATGCCTTCAAAGGCATCGAAGAAATAGCTAAAAGGACAAAGAACCTCTGGCTCCGGGCACATCTCTTTGACTCCACCATTCTCCCTGCATTAACATACGCCTCAGAGACCTGGGCCCTACGAAAGCAGGATGAGAATGCTATTCGGGTCTCCCAGAGAGGCATCGAAAGAGCTATGCTTGGAATATCACGCCTCACTCAAGTGAGTGAAGGAATCCGGAGTTCTGACCTCTGTCACTATTCCAGAATCAGGGACGCTGTCTCATTTTCCAAGGCATCAAAAATCAGATGGGCTGGACATGAAATGCGATTTGGAGACAACCGCTGGACTAGAGCTGTTACCGACTGGATCCCACGGGATGTCAAAAGATCACGTGACCGCCCACCTACAAGATGGTCAGACTTCCTTGTTAAGACCCTGAAGGAACGGTTTGAGGCTCTTCATATTCCTGAACCAAACAGATGCCATTGGGCTACATTGGCACGTGATAGGGTCCAATGGAAATGTTACTGGCGCCCGCTCGAGCAAATCGATGAATAACGGGATTCAAGTGATCAAGTGAGCTTACATCTGACCTACATTCCTCTCCATTTTCCATAGCTTCTCTCTTCCTCTCCACTGACTGTCTCTCCATATCATGCACACAAAGTATTCAGCAAATATTCAATTAATAGCATGAATCTTCTGTTTTTTCTCTCCATAAATATTCCTCCACTGATAAAACTGGTCCCTCATCCGGACCATGATTCATCGCGCTCTCTCCATGACCCACCTGCTCTCCACAGCCCTTGCTCCTTAAGGATCTTGTCTAAGTTTTATGAGCAACAATGGGCACGTGTTCAGAGCAGTGATGGATACTCACAACAATAGGGGTGAGGAAAAAACGGGCAAACTGGAAGATGAGCGCTGTAAGGAATGGACGTTGTCTATAAGAAGCAGTTCCAGCTGTCCTGTTATCTGGGAAGTATTTGTTTTTCACCTGCAGTGAACTTCCGTCCCCGTTCACCTAGCCTGTTTTCCCCTTTTTGTCTCCTGGGCTTAGTCATTCGAGGTGATGCAAGTCTGCATTCTCCTGCCCCACCTGAGCCTTGCTTGCGGTTTCCTTGCGATAACCTTGCCACGGCACCACCAGAAGGGGTCTGTATTCCCACACCCACCTCAACCGAGAGCTGATGCATAGGCCTCCTGCCGCTAGCCTACAGTCAACTGTTGAGGAGCTTGATAGTCAAGTAACATTAAGATGGTTGATGGGAAGGAAGATCTTGGTGGACTCTGAATCAATTGGAGAACACAAGCTCATAAATACTGTCTGTGGGCTCTGGGTCAGTGTCCAGGAGCAATTTAATTTCGAGTTCCGCAGAGCCAGCCGCTGATACCAGCCCATATCTGCGTATCCCTCTCTGGCTTACCGTTGGTTCCTCCGAACTCGCTTACTTAGACCAGGCCATGTGGACAGTAACAATATTCAAGTGTGCATGTGTGTAACTAAGGATGGAGCCGAGGACCTGATTCAGACGCACAGCTTGACGGCCCTTTACCCCTGCGAGATTCCTAAGTGTTGAACCCACTGAACCTGTAGAGATGTGAAGGGAACACCCACAAGGCCAAGTTCACTAGACCCTTTGGAAAACTTAACTCCTTAGAGCAAAGAGGGCCTGTCATCAACTGTGAGGCTGTAACCACTGAACACCTCTAGAACTCTGAGCCGTCTTTAAAGCTGAAGGGCCGGAACCCTTCCCCTCCCAGACCATACTGCTGCACCCCAAGCTGTTCTGTGTGAGCAGAGCAGCCTCACTCTGACAGGCCCAGTGCCTGTGAGGTGCCTTCATTAGCACGCCCGTAGCTCTCGTAGAACTCCGATGCTCTGGGCGTTATTCCCCAGAAAGATATACTAAAGAACCAGAAAAAGGGGTGTCCTCCCCCAGTTGTGGGTCGGGCCAAGGCACTTCCTCTTCCTCCTTGGGCAGTGGTGAGGCAAATAAAGGGGTACCTGGGCTTCAGATCCTCCCCATGGTACACAGCACAGCACCGCTCAAAACATACTGCGACGTACATGTAGGAGCCTGGATTCGCAAAAGCATCTGGAAGTCATTCAGGGACAGGAAACCTCAGGAAGCATCATCCCAGGGAATAATTCAGAGAGTGCAATCCTGGGAAGTACCATCCCGGGGAATAATCAAGCAACAGAGCAGGAAGCTCAGGGTCACTGCGATAGGCTGAGAACTCCCTGGCTGTCCTCCTTACTGGGCAGCCTCCATCGGACAGGTCAGCAGACTCCCCCCACCCCCACCCCCGTACACCCCTAGACTTTAATCCCACTGATTGAGTTATGGATGAAGTAAGTAGGGGCTCATTTCAGGTCAAACTCATCATTGGAGGCTTTCTTCTTCCCTTTTTCTCTTTTTAAAATTCAGAGCTCCAATTCTCTGTGTCTTGACCTAAAATCCTGATTTATGTTAGGTGTTTGTGAAAAACTTGGATGTCAGACACAAAAGCGATGACTGTTTTCTCCTCCCTTGCCTCTTCCTTCTCCCTTCCTTCCACAGAATGCCAAGCAGTCATGACTACGATGGTTAATTTTAGGTGTTAACTTGACCTACCATGGGATGCCCAGATAGTTAGTCAACCTTTATTCTGGGAGCCCTGAGGGGGTGTCCTGATGAGACCGGACACTTCAGCGGGAAGGCTTAGCCTGGCAGAGTTCCCTCCCTGCTCTGGGTGGCCTGGTCCCAGGCACTGAAGGCCTGATTAGCACAGTTGCTGACAGCTTTCTGAGTGAGAGAGACCTTTGAGCTGGGACATCCATTTCTTCCCTGACTTCGTGCTGGTGCTGAAGCATCAGTTGGAGTTGGAGCCCTGGGCCTTAGACTGCAGCAGGGTCTTTCCGGGTCCCAGGCCTCTGGACCCACACTGGATTCTCAGCCTGCTAGCTCACCCTGCAGAATGCCAGGGGTTTCCTGCTGCTGAGGTTACGCCAATCCTTTCCCCAGCAGTCTGGGTTTCACGAATGAGTCATGATCAAAGAGAACTTTTTGCTTTGATGCAGGCCGGCAATTATGCCTCAGATTTGAGTCTCACCTGAGTACCTGGGTCCACCCATCCCACAATTTTGCTGCAAAGTTGTAGTGAAGAGAATCTATAAATTGTCCTCTGGTTTCAAGAAGGACAAGGAAGGGGAAATTCTACCATGTTTGATAGCTCCCTGAGCAACGGCACGGAGCTGAATCAGTCAGTACAAAACTCAGAGTCCGCAGGCTCAAGTGCCAAGGGGCCTCTTTGAATTCTCTGGGAATAGGGGCCCGAGGGAGTGCATGTGCCCAGCCTCGTGATCCGGATGAGGTTCAGGCCAGGAGTGGTTTTGGCTGAGTCATGGCTGGCTGATGACCCCACTGGCATCACCAGACCGACACATGCCCCTGCTGGCCCAGCTGTAGAGCTGAGATATAGCACTGGGAGTGCCCCGGGGTAGCTTCGGGGTGCAGGTTAGGCCCCTCAGAGGCAGGGGCACAAAGCCACCTCTGGTAAAGGACCCTCTCCTGGTCTGAAGTAGGGGCATAAGCGGGCGAAGCCCTGCTGAAGAATTCAAAATAGTTGTGTGCTTTGATCATGGACTTGCACTTGAATGAATCTATTCTTATAAAATGATTCGAGTTGCACATAAATGCATATATGTTCGCTAGCATTCATCTCAGTGTTACTCCTGATAATAAGACCCTAGAAATTATGTAAGTGTTAAACTGTAAGGCACTGCTCAGTACAGTATGGCATATCAGCATGTTAGTACACGGGGCAGTCCTTTATAAACAACCAGTCACAGAATGATTAAGCTGTGTAAAACGTCCTTAACAGAATGTTAGTAGAATAGTTATAAAGCTACACTTAATCCTACTTAAACAAACAAACAAAACAAAACAGCCATGAGGCCAGAGGAGTAGCACAGCAGGTAAGATGTTGCCTTGTACATGGCTGACCCTGGTGCAATCTTTTGCATCCAACAGTTCCCGAGCACTACCAGGAGCAATTCCTGAGCACAGATCCAGAAGTAACCCCTGAGCATCGGTGGGTGTGGCCCCAAACCAAACCCAAACAACCCTCCAACTTTCTATATCCCACACATACAGACAAATGACTGAAAGGCAACACACTAAACCGTTAGCAGTGCAAAGTGTCTCCAAATCTTGGATTGAGTCCCCTAATTCATGATGGGTCCAAAGTGTCCACAATGCACATGTGTTCTTCTTGCCGCAAATCTCAGTTCCGTGCGTCTCTTCTGTCCTGCCTGCATACCTGCGGAGCAAAGGAATACAGTGACATGCCTGTGAACCAGGCTTGAGCATGCCAGCCCTGGAGGCTCTCGGCCTGGGAACAGAGTGGGATTTTTGTCTGCGGAGCCCGGGCCTGAAGAATGACGACTCTGTGGGTGGTTTCTTAGATCCTCAACGCACGTGGCTCCCAGCCCTGACTCTGCCCTGAAATTCTGACTGATTGACCACGACCAGAATATATTTGCCTAAGCAACCCCCCCCAACACACACACAATATAAGCCCATGGTTTATTCTGAGTCTTTTTAATATCTATGAAGCAACACTTGATCCTGTTTATCAGGAAGTCTGTTTCAAGGAAAGCTTTCTTTCAAAGTTAAGCAAACATCCTGGGTAAGGGGCCTTAACACCTGCCAACAATGCAGTGAGCTTCTCCAGCCTTAAATCTCTCTGCCTGTCCTGAGTCACAATACCAGGGATGTCTGGCCAGTGAGCTCACTGTGCTACATCCTGCGTGGGAACCTAACCCTGCCAGAGAGCACCTCCCTTGGGGAAGAAGACTGTCGCCCCGTAATCCACAGTGGGAAGGAAACAGGTAGTAGATGCGATCATCAGAGCCAATTAGTCAATTAGGGCTTTCCTGGTGGTATTATGGGCAACACAAGCCAGTGTTGGGCTTCTAACCCCAGCCAAGAACAGTGGGCCGTGGAGAATCCCCACCTCCCCTAGCCTCTGTTTGGGATTGGGGGATATCTTTGGCCTTGGCGTAAGGCAGCTGTGAGCAGGCCCTTTCTCTGAGACCCCAAGTGACCGTGGCCTGTGTCCTGAGGTGGCAGAGAAGGGCCATAAAGTGTTTCTACTAGGGAAGAGCACAGTGTTCCTGAGCAGTACTGACACCAACTTTTCAAAGCTGAATTTTCTCACAGACCCACCTCCAACTCCCATCTCCACCAATGAGAAGTAATGCAGAGGCTATTTCTGGTTTGATAAGGGAATTGCTGCCCGGCCATGTCAGACCGGAAGGCCAGGTGTTTGTGGCAGGTCTGTGAGGGGGTGTTCATCCAGGCCTTCCTGCTTTCCTCTCTCCGGGTGTGATTTCGGGCTTTCTAGGGTGTTCTCTGCCAAGAAATGGGGGGCAAGGTAAGCTTTTACCTCAGTGCTCTGCTCTCGGCTGCGCCTATAAAATGCGTCAAATTTTCTCCTTTCCACAGAAAAGTGACAGTTGGGATGAAGCAAGAGAGAGCAAAGGGTGATGTCAGGGGAACTGGCCTAAGCGGCTTAAAGAATGGCGTTATTTTCTGGAGTAAGTTGAGGGAGGAAGGGTTCACCATTAAGCTTTGGATATTCAGTTCCAGAGAGCCAGAGAAGACTGAGCGAGTCCTCGAGTGGAAAGAGGGTCACACTCAGCCAGCCCTGGCCACAGACTCTCCATTGATGGCGAATTAAATTGCTTAGCATTCTCTGATGCCAGAAGGTGCCTTACTTAATGACTCAGCTGCCAGAGTACATGCCTACGTGTATCACTTGTATCACTTGTCTTCCCGTTGTTCATCGGTTTACTCGAGCAGGCACCAGTAACATCTCCATACGTCCTGTCACATGCTAGTGTAGCCCAAGGGCAACTGCTTGCTCCAGGAACATGAAGAACCTCAAGCCATTCCTTCAGGTCATGGGAATGAGGTCTTTAATTGTTACTGGTTCTTGGCATGTCAAGTATAACACTGGTAGCTTGCCAGGCTCTGCCGATGCCTACGTGTAAAGCTCTAAATTCTATTCAGGCACCCCCCCAATTCCACTCATCCCCTCCCAGCATTGCCAGGTGTGGCCTTAGTGGCCCTGAGCACTGCTAAGCAGAGCGCCCCCACCAAGAGGTGTCCTGGGCCCTGGGGTACTGGCTGGCGTGAGCCTCCCAGCAACAGCAGAGAAGATGCCTCGTTCTTTACAGATTGTTCATTCATCGGCGTTGGCCCTGTGACCAGCAGCACTGCAACTCGTGCTTGAATGAAGCTTATCCAACAAGGTTTCCCCTGTAGAAAAAGCACATTATGCCTCTCACGGCGCTAAGGACAGGAGACAGCACTTAGCGTGATGCTTAGGAACCACTTCCAACAGTGGGAGCACAAACCCAAAGCACAAAGGGGTGAACAAAGGAGGTGACAAACAGGCCGCCCAAAGGACGCTTTTATTTGTTATGAGAGCCGAGGCAGGCGGCAGAGCGTTGCCTTGTTCACGCTCAGCTGGAAGGAGCCCGGTGGTGACTCAGGTTTTTCGATGTTCTGTACATGTCTGCGAGAGACTCCCAGAGCACTGCACGTGTTAATGTTGGGGTCACACATAGACAACAAATAGGAAACTCTGCAAATATGGAATCTCTGAGAGAATGAGATGAAGACAGTGTTACAGTTCAAAGGCCTGGATCATTCTTCTGGGAGAGGGTATGAAAGATGAGGGAGAATTTCGGGTCTGTGGGGTGAGGGGCTAAAGGGATTGAAAATACTCATTGGTGTCATTGCCATGTAGCTGGATCTGTGCAACTGTCCTGAGACTGGGGTGAGGTCACCAAGGTCATATAGAACAGGGGGAAGAGTCCCCAGGACTGAATTCCTGGGGTTGAATGAGGAGCCAGTGAAGGCGGAAGAAAAGGAGCGTTTCAGAATGCAGAAGGGAGTCCTGGAGGGTTTTAGGGTGATGCCAACCGTATCCCATGTGTGGTTCTTTTGTTGCTGTTTGTTTTAGAACCATGCCTGGCAGTGCTCAGGGCTTCCTCCTGGCTGTGTGTTCAGATATGACTCATGGTAGGCTTGGGGGACCATATGTGATTCTGGGGATCGGACCCAGGTTAGCAGCATGCAAAGCAAGTGCCCGACCCGCTGTATTATCACACTGAGTAGGTCTTTAGTAGCTAACATTAGGTTGTGCGAGACGGAGGGAGGTCATTGGTCACCTTGAACAGTTCACTTGGCGTGGAGAGAGAAATATAACCAGAGGAGATCAAAGAGCAAATGCGAAGAGCAGATAATCTTTGGGGATTTTGTCTGAGAGAAATGAAGGTCAAAACAAAGAGCCAATGGACCAAGGATTCTTTTCTTTTTTAAATATTTTATTATACCACCATGAGATATACAATTACAAAGATGTTCATAAGATATTCATATTTGGGTTTTGGCCATAAGTGTTCCAGCACCCATCCCTCCACCAATGCCCATTTCCCACCACCAATGTTCCCGATTCCCTCCCCCCTCCGTAGCCTGCCTCTATGGCAGGTTCTTTATTTCTTTCTCTTTCTGTCTCTCTCCCTTTCTTTTCCTTCCCTTCCACATTGTGGATTATAATACATACATTAAGAGGTTGTCATGTGTATCTTTTTGCCTGTGTTTAATGCTCAGTTCTAGGTTGGTCTTAGCACTTTCAACAATTATTACCACATTGTTCCATTCTCTATCCTACCTAGCCTCTGACTCCCAAACATTTGTGATAATTTCCCCTTTGACAAGACCTCCTGATTCATGTTTTGCCTGACCTTGGATATTGGTATCATGATATGTACATATATATATGTATATATGCATATATACATATATATGTCATGCAAATAAATGCAGTCATTCTATATGCCTCTCTCCTTCTGACTAATTTTACTCAATATGATTCTCTCCATGTCCATCCATTTATAGGCAAATTTCATAACTTCATTTTTCCTGATGGCTGCATTGTGTAGATGTACCAAAGTTTCTTTATCCAGTCATCTATTCTCAGGCACTCTGGTTGTTTCCAGATTCTGGCTATTGTGAATAATGATGCTATGAACATAAATGTGGGGATGGTGTTTCCGCTGTGTGATTTGGTTTCCCAGGGTATATTCCCAGAAGTGGTATGGCTGGGTCAAATGGGAGCTCAATTTCTAATCTTTAGAGGAATGTCCATATTGTTTTCCAAAAAGGCTGTACTAGTCGACATTCCCACCAACAATGGATGAGAGTCCCCTTTTCCCTGCACCAAGGATTCTTTTCAAGGGGCTACTGCAGCTATCGTAGGTGTGAGCTGAGGTTGTCCAGAGGGCTGGGATGAGAAATAAATGAGAGCTATCAGGCCATCTCTGGATGGTACGGAAGAGATGGTACGGAAGATAAGGCTCTTGCCTTGCACATGGGTGACCTGGGTTCCATTTCCAGCGTTGCATATGGTTCCCCTGGCCCTGCCAGAGTGACCCTGAGCACAGAGTCTGGAGTAAGCCCTAAAGACTGCTGGGTATGGGTCCAAAGGACAAGTGCAGGTGTCCTGTCGTAGCATCTCTTAGGGCTTCAGGAAGATTGAGGTCGTGGATGTCATGTTTCCATCCATGGCTAAGGAACAGCGTCATGCTGGGAGACCCTAGAGAATGAGGCAGCCCAGGATGCTGACTTGCGCCTTCTGCTTCCCGGCCTGTGCTCTGAGCTGTTCTGCAACTCAGGCTCCAGTCTGGTTCCGCCTGTCCATCACCTCGGACCCAGCAATCACACCCAACACTGAATGGGGCGATGAAGGTGAACCCCTTGCCTTTGTGCACCCTGGGAGCCCCCAGGCTCTGCTCTCAGGTGAGCACGGGAGAGTGAAACCTGTGGGGTCTGGGTCAGGGCTCATACCTGATCCTTCTAGAACGTGTCTCACCTTCAGAAAAGCAGCGAGGCCGGTGCTGGGGCACAGGGGAAATAAAATGCATTCCCGAGTCAGGGATTTAATTAATCTTTTCATAAACGTAGCCTCCTCTTCCTTTGCTCCCACATGAGGAATTCTGAGAAAATCGCTTTGCTTTCCCCACAATGCATGTAGCTTGGCAGCCCTCGGACCCTGGCTTCTGTGGTTGAATAAATCACTTGTTGCTAAACAGAGCAATTTATTCCCCTGACACCACTGTGGCCCTCTTGGCTTATTTAAAAATATATCAACTCACTTGCCACAACTGCCATAGCTTTTAATGTGTCTGACACATCCAATTTCAATAGCTCAATGAAAATGGCATCTAATCAAATCAGGAGAGGCAGGAAGAGGAGGAGAGAGCTGTGTAGAGGCAGGCCCTTGGCAGCCTGAATGCCCAGGCAGGTGGGGCTCAGGAGAGGTGCTGCATGCCCGTCCTTGGGGGAGGTAATTAGAGACGTGGAAATTCTCCTTACATGCTCTCTTCTGAACCATTCATTCTCCCACAAGTGTTCATTTAGCTAATGGAATCTCCCGCTCCCCCAGCTCATTCACACACAGTAACACCTGCTTGACTAATACCTTTAATCTTCGTCTCCATGAAAATATTCACTCAGGAATGCAGTCATATGATTGAACAAAGTGAAGAATTCAGAATGTTTGGTGTGTGGCCTCCACAGAGTCCACACATGAAGTCCGTGAGTCACTGGACAGTGGGAGAAAGTGCAGGATATCGTGAGTGCAGGAGACCAGTCCAGGCCCCCAGGAGAGTGGCTCAGCCAAGGCGGGAGGCAGTGTTCTGTTCGAGCAATGCTACTGGCGGTAGCTGAGACCACTAACTTCAGGGCCTGGAAGTTGCAAGGATGTGGAATATGTTGGAGGAGAATTAAGACGTCAAAATACTGCAATCATGAGATCTAAATCGGAATTACCAAACTTGAGCAGCGTTCCTGGTGAGGTTGGAGAGATAGTACAGTGGGTAGGGGGTTTCCTTGCACATGGACAGCCTGGATTTGATCCCTGGCAGCCCCTCAGAGCCCCTGAACCCACCAGGAGTCATTTCTGAGTGCAGGGTCAGAAGTGAGCTCTGAGCACTGTTGGGTGTGCTGAAATACTGTGTCTACTAAGGTGACAAGCCAGGGGATGAGAAGTAACCTGGAAAAATCTGGAGGGAAGTCGACCCTGATGGTGGGATTGGTGTTAGGACTATGACACCTGAAGCGTGACTCTGAGTAACTGTGTAACTCCTGATGCCTTACTCCTTAATAATTTTTTTATAAAATCAGAATTGCAGCTCAAAGGTTTGTGAGCTTGAGACAGTTCTTCTTTACTGAGCTCAGGTTTGGGGCCATTTACCGCATCTCCCTTCAGTGTTGAGCTATCAGCATCTTCTCCCCCATGCTGAAAGTCTCTACTTTCTAGCCTCAAAAACAAGTTGTCAGATCACAATAGCAAGGCTTGCCTCGGCATTGACAGGATTACTGTAATTCCTCAAAATCAACAATTCACACAGACTAAATGTCATGAGTTTTCTCCTCGTGCTCCTGTATAGTTTTCTCTCTCCGGTGAGACCCTTAATTTCATTCTCAACAACCCTGTCTCTCCGTCTCATTTGCATCACTCAGTGCCTCCAGATCGGGGCGCCTTGCTCTCGGCGGCTCTGTGCAACCACTTCCTTGCTGAGCTCCCCTCCCTGTTGACTGCCTCTTCCCTCATTGCGCCTCTCGTTACACTTCCAGCGCTCAATCCGATCTTGTTCTGCCTGCTCTGGGGCCGTGCGGACACTGTCCATCGACCTAGGTACAGTGTCCATCACTCCTGGAGCAATGTCCTCTCAGGTGGCCCTCAGTCACAGCAACTTTGTCCAGTCCACAAACACAGTTAAGTTCTCTTTCTGATGGCCTTCACTCTGCTGGTGACATCCAGCGTCCCTGGCTCTTCCCCCTGGCCACTTCATACTTAACATTCTGAGTTCAAGTCATTCCGACTGGGCAGGTGTCTCCCAACACTAGACAGGCGCCTCCTTTGGGCCCCTTCTCTGCTTTGGCCTGAGTGTTTGCTATATTGTGTTGAGACACATACTGGCCTGTTTTATTCCTGAAATGTGACCTCTTGCGGCAGAGCAGCCATATTTGATCTGTCTTGGTGTCTTCCATGCCTAGCACAGTGCCTGGGTAGAGTCTGACCCGGCCAGGTGTTGCGAAACATTGTGTGGGAAGAGCCAGTCTGCTTCACCTCTTTCCCCTCAGGAATTTGTCTTCAGCGAGCCCCCAGCTCTCCCTCTGCCCTTTCCCCATGGGGGAGGTGACCCCACTTTAGGAAAGAAGGGTCTACGACAATGTTCCTCGCCCAAGAGCACTGAGGCTCCCTCTGTGCCCTCTGGATATTCCCAGGGGCCACAAGTGAAACTTCTATAAATGAGGGACCATGACAGCAGCCAGACGGGCCAGCCAATACAATGGGTGGTGGCGGGAGGCCCTGGGGAGGAGATGTGGTTAGAAGGTGGTCATGATGGGCTAGGACATAGTTCTCAGGCAAACGGGATAGACAACTGTTCTGGAATTCGGGACAGGCTGAGGGCGAGTCACAGCTCTCCTTTTGTTTTGTGTCTGAGTCTGTCTACAAACAGTTCTACGGGGAGGTCTGCATGGGCGCCACTCTGTCATATACAAGACTGTTTAATCTCTCCTATAACCTTGGTGTTTATCCACCACTTCTGGCTCCACATCGCCCCAAAGCTTTGTGATTTCTGGTGTTGTGGTGATAAAAGCGTCTTTAGTTATGCTAATGAGGGAACTTGGGAAAGCTTCAGAGGATGGGGATTGACTGCCAGGCAAAGCAGAGGAGGCTTCCAGATGTCAGGCCCCACCTGCTGATGAGGGGCGAGATGTTCAGTTCAGCTGCCAATGCCCGAGTCGATTGCCCATGCCCACCTAATGACAGTAACACAGTAATGCAGGGGATCCAGGGAGCTTGCTGGTTGGGGCAACTGTGAGTCACATGACATCTTGCCAGACCCTAAGTTCCACAAGGTCAGAAGCTCTTTTGCCTTTGATCTGTTTCTGTTCTTCTGGCTGTTGAGCTGATTCCCTTAGCATTTCCATGAGAAATCAATCATCTAGTGAGAAAACACCCCTTCTGGTTCTACGGACGTGTCTGGGTTTTTAACTTGAAACAGAGGAGACTTTAGGGTCTCTGATTTGTAACCTGGTGTCTCAGGTGGAGGGTGGCGAATTGCTGAGACCTTCTCCACTGTCACATTTGGAACTAGGTCCAGGAACCCTAGACAGGAGCCCGGCTGCAGCTAGAAAAAAAAATTCCAGGTGCGTTTTCTCAGTTTCGCGACCATTCTTATGTGACTTGTTTATGTGCGGCTGTGCTGTTTTGTTTTTATGTAAGTGTGGAAGGGCTCTATGGTGCTATCTGTTATATAACTAGAAAGAAAAGCGGGGGCAGGCACAGATCTGGTCTGTAGGCTACGGGCATATTCAAGACAGAACTTTCCCATCTTTTGAAACTCTTTCATCCCTGACGTCTCATTATTTGTTTCTGTTGTCATTCCAGCTCTCTGGTTTTTCTTTCTTCTTACCTTTTCTTTTCAAATCTATTGGAGGGCAGGGAAGATTACTCCTTTTGCTAGATTTTCTCTGGAGACGGAGCTTTGCTGATCATCTTAGCCTCTGTGTGGCTCTGTGCACCACGTGATGCCCTGGGATTCCCTGCCAGCTCTGTCTTGATGGCTCTGATCTCCCTAGCCCCGATTCTGGTGTACACCAGACTGGTATGTTCAACCATCTGATTATGTCTTGCTATGTCTTTTTAAAAATGGAAAACTAAACGTGTCTCAGAATTAGCCGATCATGCCCCCTCTTCCTCCTCCACCACTGCCTGTCTCCGGAAAGCTGAGGAATAATAACCCACTCACAGCACGTTCTGTAGCCACACTTCAAAGCCTCGTTCCCAGCCCTCTGCCTGTCTCCCATGTCCAGTCCTCGACAGAAAACACCCATCACTCTCGCTGGCCCCTCTGTAAATAAACATGTCGAAATGAGCATATACTATACGGTGGAGGTTATTTAAAATGTCAAGTGTTGGATGACAGGCCTAGCTAGTTTGGGAGCTTGGCTGTCTAATCCACTCACAGTTTAATCTATTTATGGGTTCTTAAGACAGGGCTCATGCTAATGAGATCTCTCTTCTGTGTGAACACTCGTGGAGGGTGTGGCAGTTACAAGAGTTATTTTGACTCTGAATCAGTAACTTGTAACTCCTGAAACATTATATACTCAACTACGACTTCAATGTTATCTAGATTGGGCATAATTCCTCTTTACACCCACTGGTCCCAGCATGGGACAGTTAGAATTACCAGGAGACTGCCACCCTGGCTACATTGAGACTATTGTTTAAGGTCAAGGAAGGTTCGTGATAGTTTGCCCTCAAGCAGGCAAGCATGATCCTTTCAGTAAACAGAGGACCCTCAGAATCACCTTGGTACAGAATTGAAAATAGACGGACCTTGTGGGTACCATCTAGATTACATGAAACCAATGAAATTATGGTGTGTTTCTCCCCCATGAATATACATCCATTGATATGTATTTCTTTCTTTATACCAGCTCTCTCACTATCTCCAGGGTTTTTATTTTTTATCACTGTATCACTGTCTTCCCGTTCATCATCGATTTGCTCAAGCGGGCACCAATTACATCTCCATTTGTCCTGTCTCATGCTAGTAGAGCCCAAGGGCACCTGATTGCTCCAGGAACATAAAGAGCCTCAAACCATTCCATCAGGTCATGGGAATGAGGTCTATAATTGTTACCGGTATTTGGCATATCAAATACAACACGGATAGCTTGCCAGGCTCTGCTGTGCGGGTAGCATACTCTTGTAGTCATTTTTTTATATAAGAGATAATCTCAGAGGAAGAGATTTTTCCCTGGTATAATCATTTGTTTAGGCCTGATACAAGGTCTACACCTAGAAGCTGATTTGTTGATCTTTGTTGACAGGACCCTCCCTGAAGATTAGGATTACTTTTGGATCTATTAGGGGATTGACTTGAGGTGCGAGGATCCACTTTGGTGGGAGACTTGGGTCCGAGTCCATGGTCTAAGTTGTGACCAAGAGCTAGGGGCCTGGGGAATCCCATTATTTTGGATTGTAGCTGAGGAGCTTGCTTTAGTAAAAGCCCTTTAGATCTGTGCTGGACTTGTGAGTTTCATCTGTTCTCTGCCAGCTTCAGAGGTAGAAGGGAAAGTTATTCCCTGGACTTTTCTTGGTTTCTTTTTGGATTTTGGGCCACGCCCATCGGTGCTTAGGGCTTACTCCTGGCTCTGCACTTAGGGATCACTCCTGGTGGGCTCAGGGGTCATAGGGGATGCAGAGGATCAAACCCAGGTTGACAACATGCAAGACAATCACCCTAATCGCTGTACTATCTCTCTGGTTCCTATTTAAAAAGTATTTTAGGATAGGATTGGAGTAATGTACAGGGGGGTAGAGTGCTTGCCTTGCATGCAGTCACCCCAGGTTTTATCCCTGGCACCCCATATGGTCCCCAAGCCCCCACGAGTGCTTCTTGAGTGCAGAGCCAGGAGTAAGTTGAATACCCCTGATGTGCCTTGCACAGTGCCACCTCGGGTTTGGTCCCTGTATATGGTCCCCAAGCACTGATGGGGGTAGTCCCTGAGCACTGAAGGTGTGGCCCCCAAAAGAAAACCTGTTCTTAAACTAGAAGCAACTGAAAATATGGATAATCTTTAAAAAAGGGAAGCAATGTATGATCCTAAAGTGGAATTTCAGCAGACCCCGTGGTGTATTGCTTAAGCCTTTCCGCGCAGTAGACTCGGATGCAGCTAATAGTGCCCGTTTGCATTCAGGCAGTGCCTTCGTTTACATACTCCTCGTATGTTTCACGACACTTCATCTTATAGTTCAGTCGCGTATTTTTAAACTGACCCAAATTACGGGGTTTGGACTGAGATTGTTTTGTTGAATTATACTATGATGACATTTTTGTGCATGTAACTTTTTCTCGCTATTTTTCTCAGATCAGCAAATCCCAGGTCTTGTATCTTTGGGTCAGTTTTCCGGCACACGATGGCTGACTGAATCATGCAGTAACACGTGACCACACCCCAGTATTTAATGACAACTGAATCAAGCGGGGGGGCAAGGGGGCAGAAGCCTCAGATTTCTGTGACCCAACACTGTTAGATTTTTACATGTGTCCATCTGAGCTGGGCCTCGCTAGTCTCAAGGCTCTCCAGGGTAGTTTCTTTTAAAGAGGAGGCTCTGGGCTTCAGAGCTATTCTTGGGCCTTCCTGATCCAATGGCGGGCCATGGCCTGGAAGTCCCACAGGCTTTGGGTCATCTCAGCCCGTTGCTTGCACTCAACAGAGCTGGAACAAGCGGTTTCCATTCAGTGCTGCGGGCACGGCCAGTGCGTCTTCAGTGGGAGCGGTCGGAAAGGCTGCGTGGCTGTCGTGACGCAAAGGCCTCTCCTGCAGTGGTTTTGTCAGCGTAGCTCAGCAGAGCCACATGTCCCAGAATCCCCAATTTTAGGACTATGAATTCTTGTGGACCACAGGAGGTATCTTTCCCTTTTATTTCATGAGGAAAGTACTCTAGGCCTGGTGCAGTCTTACTGTTTCATACACGGGTGCGGGCTGGACCCTCTGCCGCCGTCCCAGGACTCCTACTCCCATCTCTACCCCCAGATCACATTTCCAAGGGCCGTGTCTGGTTATTTCCACTAGCGACTACCTGGGCCCTGGCTTTCTACACCACCAGAGTTGTGGGAGGTTATTTTTATGAGACCAGGAAAGTGGAAGTGAACCATAGCCATTCTGTGGGGTGGAAGTAGGCGGTGGGAGGGCCTCAGCCAGCGCCTTCTCCTTCCTGACTCACCGTGGAGTACGGGCAGCTGCTGGTCACGTCTGTCCAGCTCCCCTGGGGCACTCTGTGGTGAAAGGTACCAGCTGCTTTTTCAAGGTCACAATGGGCTGTGCAGGCCGGAGGGGTACAGGCCAGCAGCAAATTTTAGTTGGCCTAATGGGTTCCTGTCTGTGCGCCCTCTTCCGCGCTAGCTTTTCTTCCTCCAGCCCGCTGACTTAGTGACCCTGGACCCCCGAGGCAGAAACAGCAGCGCAGCCTTCTGTGGCATTCATCACCGCTCTCCACACTACGGCAGGCAGAGGCCCAAAATAGATCCCTCACCCCACGTGCCCACCGGGCTCCTGCTTCCATGATAAAGCCCCAGCTCACAGTCATACATTACAATTTGGCAGAAAGCAAGGTCACATTTTAAGGTATTGTGGCAGCGGAACTTTTGACTGTCCGACTAGGAAGACCAGGGTCACAGAGCAGCATTTGATCCCGGCTGAAAGGGAAGAAGCTACAGCTGGTGGCATCGGGCAAGGCAGAGACCATTGTCCAAAGTGGAGACAATGATAAAAACAAAACTCCAGGCACAGTCCTTAGACCAGGGAGCAGCCCCAAAGCTTTTCTCCTGCGCACAGACGGGAGAGGAGGGGAGCTTTGAAAGGCCCCAGAGGCTCTTGGGAGAAATCTCGGCCTGGAGTGGATTTTCCCCCCAAGAGGCAATGTTCAAAGGAACAGGCGGGGGGAAAATCCGCACCGAAGTCATGAAACCCAGAATGTTCTGTTAAATTGGGCTGAACCAAATCCAACCACGAATCTGTGTTCCTCCGAATGTCCCACATGCACCAAATATGGCCTCTGTGTGTGTCGCCTGGGCCCCTGGTGACCACCCTGTTGCTCTGTCCACAAGGACCGTCACCGGGGAGGTCAAGGGCCCTAAATTGCTGGCCGTGGTCATGCTTGTAGCCTTCCTCAAAGCCCTGTGGTGCCCAGCCTTCCTCAAAGCCCTGTGGTGCCCAGCCCACGGGGTGACTCTCGGACAGCCTAGCACCCCCCCGAGGCCTCTTCCCTTCCTGCCGAGCGGTGCCCAGCCCAGGGGTGACTCTCGGACAGCCTAGCACCCCGCAGCCCTCTGCCCTTTGCAAAGTGCCTCGCCCCGGAGCAGGAACTCAGCTTGAGGTTTCCACGGCAACCTTTGCTCATATTCTCAAACCAAGCAAGAGAACTCTTGCCCCACACCTCCAAGGAACTGTGGGTCCCCCTTTCCCCACACCCCTGTCCTCTTTGGAAATGCCCATGGGAGCAACGACTCGGGTTTACTCCGGGTTACTTGTGATTGCGGCTGTCCTGTGACTGGTGCATCTGCAGGGGAGACTGTCGCTGGGAGCTCTAGGTGTGAGGGAGCAGGCGGTGCTGGAGAATGATGTCCGTGCATGCACGGCACACACCAGGACGAGGCGCTGGTGGGCCAAGGGACCGGGCCGCCCCCAGAGCAGGCTGGACCCTCAGTGCTAGCTTGGCAAAATAGCAAAGCAGCAAAGCTTTCCTAGCAATGGGCAGATAAATTGAAGTTCTGGGGCAAATGAAATCCCAGCTCTGGGCATCTCCTCAGCGCTCCGCCTGCTTTCAGGCTGCTGTAACTGTTTCTCTCCGCGGCCCCCTCCATTCCTCCCTGTGCCCCCATCCTACCAGTTGGCCCCCTGGTCTCATGCTGTGGACCCCGCTTAGTTTTCACCTGTGCCCCCAGGTATGCTGGGGACCAGCATGGCTGAGAAATGCTGCTTTAGGGGCACGTTTCCTCCCATGTGGGGCCTTCTCGCGTTCTCAGTCCTCTGCCTCAGCAGAACTAGTTCACTGAAGCTACACAACTCGTTCATCAGTAACAAGCCGTCCTGCTATTCCATCTCGTCATTGTTAGACCCATTTTTGAAAAAAACATTTTATTATACCACTGTTAGACACACAATTACAAGATGTTCATGTTTGAATTTCGGTTCCAGTGTTCCAACACCCATCCCTCCACCCCTGCCCATCTCCCATCACCAATGTCCCCACCTCCTTCCCCCTTCCCCAGCCTGCCCCCCATGGCAGGTTCCCTATCTCCTTTCTCTCTCTCTCACCTCCCTCTCCCACACACTGTAGACTGTAATATATTCTAGAACATGATTGGTTCCACTAGTTTGATGTACCAGGTCCAGACCACAAAAATGGCGGCTATTATGGTGAGCGAGTCTCATCCAGCTGCTTCCAAGGTCCTACAGAGGTGATGGGCCCACTCCCAAAACCCATCTTGCCTCCTGGGAGCCTCATGGTCAGCTGAGCTAAGGGACTCAGCTGCCATTCAGCTCTCCCGATGCGTGTTAGACCCTTTTTTTTTTTTTTTTTTTTTTTTTTTTTTTGCTTTTTTGGGTCACACCCGGCATTGCTCAGGGGTTTCTCCTGGCTCTGCACTCAGGAATTACTCCTGGCGGTGCTCGGGGGGACCATATGGGATGCCGGGGATCGAACCCGGGCCGGCACAGTCTGGCTGCGTGCAAAGGCAAATGCCCTACCCGCTGGACTATCGCTCCGGCCCCAGACCCATTTTTGATGCAACCTAGTAATCCTCAGAAGCTGGGAAAAAGGTCTCTTGGTGATCTGAGAAGCATTGGCCTCGGTGTTTCATAAATTATTCATGTCTCAATTTTTTCTGGCTGAGATTTCTTCTCCAGATGTCTCAAGTTTCACATGCAGTTTCACTCCTACGAGGGACAGCTTTGTCAACAAGTGTTTTCAGAGTCAGCGAATGAGGGACTGAGGCATTTCTGGAAAGCTCCTTCTCCCTGCCCATCCTCACGCATGTGCATCTCGGCCTCAGCCCTTGCTGAGGGAACCCCAGTAGGTCCGGGGGGGTGTATGGGGGGGCTGTCGGCTCGCATCTCTCCTGTCTCAGCGGCTACGGGGCAGGTCTGTGGGTCAGCATGAGCCAAGGCAACTGACCCACTGTGAACACAGCAAGTCGCCCCCGCCGGGTTCTTGAAGTGTTTCCTGTTCGTTCTCTTTCCATCTGGAATCTCTTAGGTCATTCTAGATCACTAGATCTTTATTAGTTAGGGCAAGAACCTTCTTGCTCTTCCTGTGCGCACCTTTCCCCTCCTCTGAGGGAGGTTTTCGCCTTCCACGCTGACCCCAAGATCTCTGCTCCCTCCCAGCCTGCTGGTGGTGCTCTGAATTAGCTCTGTATCTGTCGGGGACTCGAGGAACACAAGAGATAGAGTCAGGAACTGATTACTGGACATAGGTTTTGCTCCAATGGATCAGTGGACTTCCTGATAGTGTCCACACTTGATGACTTGACATTTCGTTATTCTTCGATTTGCTTGAGCAAGTGCCAGTAACGTTTCCATTTAACCCTATCATGTGCCAGTGTAGCCCAATGGCATCTGCTTGCACCAGGAATACGAAGAGCCCAAACCATTCGTTCAGGGTCTTGACGAAGAAGTCTGACCATCTTGTAGGTGGGCGGCCACGTGATTTTTTTTTTTGTTTTTTGGGTCACATCTGGCAATGCTCAGGGGTTTCTCCTGGCTCTGCTCTCAGGAATTACTACTGGCGGTGCTCGGGGGACCATATGGGATGCCAGGGATCGAACCCAGGCCTGCACAGGCCAGCCGCAGGGAAGGCAAACGCCCTACCCGCTGGGCTATCACTCCGGCCCCATGGCCACGTGATCTTTGATGTCCCGTGGGATCCAGTCGGTAAGGGCTCTAGTCTAGTGGTTGTCTCCAAATTGCATTAAATGTCCAGCCCATCTGATGTTTGTAAAAATGATAGTGTCCACAGTCCACTCAAAATCACATCCTGTCCCCAAAAGAAAAACTTCAATGTGCAAAAAATCAAACTATTTTAGAGGGATGGAAAAAAAGATAAAATTGAAACAAATACAATTCATTTATTAGTATCATCTTCTTATAGGATACAAACATTTATCATCTAAAAAGGGAATTTCAATTTAAGAAACATACTTGTATTAAACTCTTGAACCTGGGGATGTATCTGGTAGAGGAGTAAAAATTACATTCAGCAGAAACTGATACTTTTAAACCAATATGGATTTTAATAACTAAAGAGGAAAACATTTCCCTTTCCATCAGAATCAACGATGATTGCATTTATTATGACATCACTATATAGCTATGAGGATGTTAACTGACACCTTGATCAAATATTCCAGTTGTATTAAAGACATAGATAATATATTCTCATTCTCCGTCAGGAAACTGACGGCCTGGAAAGTGCCCTTTTATTTTTTTAAATCTGGTTGTTGTTTGCTTATTTTTTTCTGCTTTACAATCCTGAAGTATCTAGTAGTAAAGAGCAACACGAGCTGGGGATGTTTCCATGGTGATTAGACATGAGTTTCTCTCTCCCATCTCAGGGCTGCTTCCGGGAGGAGCTTTGCTGTCAGGCGCCTGAGCACAGGGTGAGAGGGGGTGAGTCCTGAGTGCTCGGCCTGTGGCTAGTTCTCTGCAGGGGGCCGCCAGACCTGGTCAGCAGAGACCTGCCCCCTTCCACGAGGCCCCGCACATGTCTTTCCTCTCTTCCTGTCCAGACATCCCATGCCCAAGTGTGGCCAGAACTGCCCACCCTCTTTTCCGTGCCTGCAAGCCTCTCCTGGCTCTGTGCTCAGGCGTCAGCCACTGCTGGTGGGGCAGTGGGTGGAACCCGGGCTGGGCAGTCGAGCACCTAATTCGCTGTGTTGCCGCTCTGGCCTTTCCCCATGAACATAGCTTAAGGCGGACAGTGACAGCATTAGATGGTATTTAGAAGTAGCTGCTGTTGGTCTAAAGGACGATGGTCAGGCCACGGAGAGCAGGACGTGATCTGAAACGCTAATGAGGGACAAGGGAACTGAACGACCGTGGAACTGCCCATCCGTTCCTTGGTTTCCCTTACGGCCCAGCGCTCAGAGCTGCATGCTGCAACATACCCAGTTTCTCAGTGTTCTGGGCTCGGGCAGCTTGGGAGAAACAGCTGGCCAGAGCGAGGAATTTAGCTTGGGAAAGGAAAGGGGCTCCCCCCACGGACTCCTCGGAAACTCTGACTGCTCTGGGTCTCACCACTTTGATCCAAGTCTGCATTTTAACCAGGAGGAGGCCAGGTTTGGGCATCCTTTACCTTCTACCTAACCCTGACTTGACAATTTTAGGAGCCAACAGCTTAAGCTCTGTTAGAACAGTCAGGAAGATTTTTAAATGGCTGCAGCAAAGGCTTTAGAATCCTACCTAGACCTTACCCAGTGATGCTGGTGACGGGGCACTGAAGACCTGGGAGGTATTTCTTTGCGCCTGGGGCTGTGAGAACAGCAGGAGCACGGCGAGGCTCTCCTCCGCCACGAGCTCGGGCGGCGCCACATCACCCGAGTGGCGGGGAGCCTATTGTCTCTGCAGTCCCGGGTCTCGCTGATGGTCCAACAAGCAGCTGCAAGGCTGCATTTCCTTGAGGCATCAGTTTCTCCTCTATCCCCATCCCAGCTGCAGAACAGGATGAACAGAAAACTACCCAGTTCCTTGCGCTGAGCAAACGTCAGTCTAGGTGCGTCTCTGCATGGCTATACGAGGCGCCCCTCTCGGCACTGTCCCCAGGAGTCTCAGTATAGGTGAGCTGAGTTGCATGTGTGTGTCCTCAGAAAACGCCATTCTGGGGCTGGCTGTCAGCTTGGGCTAGCCCCAGCTTGGAAAACATTAGTCTGAGAAGGATTCGCCTGTTTTTGACAAATTGTCTGTGCTCTGCATAGTCAGGGCCCCTGGGGAGTGGGAGCAGGGGGGCCCCCAGTGCGCAGTCTGGGCTCTAGAGTCACCGTCCTTCACACAGTGTCGCCTGGCACCGACGAAGGAACTGTCCTGAGACAGCTGCTGTTGTATGGAAGTTTGAACATTCGTCTTTGCTTCTCTCACTTTCCGGCTCTGCGGCTCTTCTCTTTTGTGAAACTTCGGCCCCCCAGTCGAGGTCGTTCCAGTGCTGTGACCCCAAGTGCCATGATTATAAGAAAAAAATTCCAGTCAGCACAGGGAGCTGCACGGTCCGGATGTCGGGTCCTCTGTTCCCCACCCACCTGCTGGTCCCTGCAGCCCTGAGGCGGCGCCATGGCTTCCTAGTGGCTGCGTTTCAAGCCGGGCTTTTCAGGGGGAGCAAACAGTTGGAAATTGTTCTCTGTGTGCTCCGGCACCCGACGCCTTGGCGCTCGGTTGTTTTGAAGTTTGCAACAATAGGCGCCCTTCACTCCTGGCTCGGCTGTGCTGCGTCCCGGGGCGGGCGGCGGGTGGCGGCCACGCTGGGCCGTCAGTGTGGAGGCGGCGCGTGATGGTTCGCGTGGTGTGGGCTGGATCCCAGAAAGCCCAGCCGCTGCTTGTTCTTCCTTTGTTCTGTCATCTGGGGGCCGAGAAGAGGAGAGGAGATGAGCTGAGAGCGCCCCACACCTGCCGTGGGTCGAGCCTCTCTGCAGATGCCCATGTGGGAGCATGTCCCCAGTAAGAACGGGTAGCCGGGACACACGCTGGGATGGGCACGGCTGTAGCTTCCCCACGCTCACCCGCTGACCGTCGGGCACGATCGGGGCAGTGATGCACTGAGCTGGCGGCTGCTCATAAGGCGCTGCCCGGCCGGGGACTACGGTCATTGCTACGGCAGAAAAAGGGCCCTCCTGGCCAGCCATGCCCAGAGCCCTGGCACAGCTGCCGGCTCCTTCCCGCCTCCCACAGAAGGGCGGCACACCAGCAAGCGGGCTGGCGGGGGCAGTGGTCGGTGCTGCGGGGCAGCGCTATGGGGCTTCTGAGGGCCCACACGCCAGGTGCCCCAGTCCGGGCCTGGGAGCTGTGTCCCCACCCCCGCCAGGGTTGCTGGAGAGTGACAGGGCCGCGCCCGGCCCACCGGGCACCAACCTGCTCCTTCAGCTCCGCCAGCTGCCCGGACAGCTGCCTGACCAGGCTCATGGTGGACTCGAGCTTGTCCTGCAGGCTCGGATCTCGTTCTGCTCACTGTCGCCCTCACCGCTCACCAAGGACATGGCGCCGCATCCGGGGAAACCAGTCCAGGTTCTTTTCCTGCAAGCACAAATAGGGGTTCATGCCTGTAGCTCAAGTCTCAGCTCCTGTACCCACAAAGGTCGGGACAGACCTGTCCCTTCTGGCTGGGCAGGGTGGAGGGCGGGAAGAAGTGCGGCCGGACACTGGCCTTTTGCGACTGTGGATCAAATTCCTGCCGGGCTCTGCAGGAGAGCCTGGGGGGCTGCTGAAGCTGGAGGGGCCAGCATGGCACCGGGCGTGCCTCAGGCATGCCACCTCCGCAGGGGTCACCTCCCACTTCCCCAAGGCAGGCCCAGCTCTGCCCAGGGCAGCAGGAAGTGAGAGGGCACCGCCTGGGTGACCTTTGGGATAATTCGTGGTAGTGGGGTGTTAGACTTCCCCTGAAGCAAACGCTGGTACCGCTTCTGGTCTTCTGAGGCAATGTGTGTGTAAGAGCATGTGTGAATGTGTGTGAACATGTGTGTATGAGCATGTGTGTGGATGAGTGTGAGTCTGAGTTATCTGTGGGAGAATGCAAGTATGTGTGTGGTAGTGTGAGAATACACGTGTGTGATAGAGTAAGAGTATTTGTGTGTGGTAGTGTATGGTAGTGTAATAGTATGTGTTTGAATGTGTGAAAGTATGTGTACATGTATGTCTGGTAGTGTAAGATTATGTATGAGTGTGTGTGAATGTGTGGTACTGTGTGTGTTGTAGTGTAAAAATATGAATGTGGTACTATGAGAGTATGTGCGTGAATGTGCAGTAGTGTAATAGTATATGTGTGGTAGTGAGAATCTGTGTGAGCGTGTGTATGTGTGAGAGGGCGTGTTTGCTCCCTTGGCATCCTGGTGGAGACAGATGGTTAACCAGATACCTGGAGTTCTCAAACAGTGCCCCTGAATGTGGGACTCACTGGGCATTACATAGGTCACAGATAATATCCTTCAATCCTCCAAAGCCTGTGAGGTAAATATCATTGTCTCCACGTCACAGATGAAGAGACACCCCCTCGTGTCTGGGCTGGAACACGCCAGCCGTGTAGACCAGGTCTGCACTGCTCAAAGCCAGGCTCTCTGGCCCCCCCCCCCAGCAGAGCCCTCCTGCCTCTGCTCACTCAGGGCCAGGGTGAGGGGAGACTCCGCTACTGCCCCCACCTCGGCCCTCCCGGCCGTCCGGCTTCCCAGTTCATGTGGTTTGTCCGGTCTGTGGGGCTTGTGGTTCAGCCCTTCTCTTGCTGTTAGAGCCGTTCCCTGTTCTCGTCCCTTTCTCTCCCACTTTCCTGTCTTTTTCACCTCTCCCTCTCATTTGGTTTCTTTCCTGAATTCGGGAGTCACACCCTGCAGTGCTCAGGGCTTAACTCCTGGCTTGGTCACGCCTGTTGGGGCCTGGGCGATCACAGGTGGTGCCGGTGCTTTCGAAACCTCGGCGAGCCCCGTACCGTCTCTCTAGGCCCATTTGCTTCATTTCCGACAGCTGATTAAATGCACTGTCATTGCAAAGCAGGAAAGCCCGCGCTGACTGCTGCCTGCCCGCGTGGTTCTGAGCAGGGCCAGTCCTTTACTCTCCACAGCCCACGTTTCTTCAGAGCTCGCACAGAAAGACATCCTCTCTGCGGAGTGAAGCCCCCAGAGTCAACCGGAGGTTGCTCAGGTAAATGCTGCTATTTTGTCCCTGAACGTGGCTCGGGTTTAAGTCCCCGAGTTCCCCTCTCCACCCCGGCACTCGGCCAGAGCAGGGCAGAGGAGGGTGAGGTCCAGGTCAAATGGACACTGGGCAGAACTGCACTCCCCCTCCCCCAGCATACTCGGAGCTGGGCCGCCGTCGCACCAAGCGGCCTGGCTTGACTCAACGTCTCGTACAGGAGGTGTGGTACACGTGACCGGCTTGTCACAGGCGCACTCAGCTGAGCCAGAGTGAAGTCACTTCCCTATTTCACCGGGAAGGCAGGTATTTGGTCAATACCTTTGGCAATATGGGGTCAGGCCTTTGACGCCGACCGGCCAGTCCTGCTCGGAGAGCAGCAAAGGCACAAAGAGCTTGTGTCATCTCAGTGGCAATCCCAGGGAGGACTGGCGGGGCCCGAAACTGACAGCCTGGACCTTTTGGAAGACAGGGGCGCGCAGAGGCGGTGAGGCGCCTTCCTAACGGTCCCTGCCTGCACTCCGCTCAATTTGGCTTACGGAGCGCTACGGCTGTTCAGCACGGATGAGGTTGTCAGTGTAAGTAAAGGCTCAGCTGTTCTTTCCCCCGTTCTCGGAGTCTCCATTTGTGGCAAAGAGGTGCTGAGGCGTGGAGGTACGAATGAAGGCCAGGAGACAAGTGAGCCGCAGGCCAGCCAGGGGACTGTGCGGTCCCAGCATCCTCCTCCGAGGGGCGGGGCTGTTAGCCTGGCCTGGCCTCCTCGGGCTGCTGCTGTCAGTCCCCTCTCCTCCAGAGAAATGTCACCCAGCAGAGCCCTGCCACAAAGGAGCTAGGCTCCTGACAGGGGCTGATTCTGAGTCCGTCTGCGGTTGCTGTGCATCCAGAGCCATAGCTTATGGCCTCGTCACTATCACGCTCCAGCAGGGTCACAGGTGCTAGCGCTAGCTCTGGGCCCTAACTCCCTGTCCCCAGCCATGGGGTGCGCGGTCTGGGAGTGTGTCACATCCGACAGAAGGCTCATCTGATTTGCCCATTGAACAAGGGCGCGCCGCCAGGGACAGGGTGCTCCTGAGACTGCGCGCGAGACGAGGGCCTGCTGTGATGGTTCTGCCAGAATGAGGGCGCTTCGGTTCCACTGAAACTGGGACTACTTTATGGCCACCAGACACGGAGGACTGAAGAGTCACTGGCTGTCCTGCCATGCAGCCTCTGCAAATGAGAGAAGGCTTCTGAGGGGCGACTCTGAGGCTCCCTAGGCAGTCCACTGTGCTCGGAGGCACACGTGGTTCTGCACTCAGGAATTACTCCCTGGTGGTGCTCAGAGGACCATATGGGATGCGGGGGATCAAACCGGGCCGGCCTCATGCAAGGCAAATGCCCTCCCTGCTGTGCTATCACTGCAGCCCCCATGGGATTATTTTAAAAAGGCCTCATCGAGGAGCTGGTGCCCAACACTGGCCAACCATAAGCTCATTAGAGCAAGAGGATGCATTGAAAGCCCAGGGAAATCTAACTCTGGCTGACCCCCCAAGGAGCAAACATCTCTCCAGGGACCTTTCAACCCTTCACGTCGAGTAGTCCGAGGACCTGAATTTGGATTGTGTCCAGACCAGCAAGTTCTCTAGGACAGGAGTGACTGAGACGCAAGGCCAGGATGGGGCAGGGCAAAAGGGGTGTCTGGAGGCTGTGCTGGTCAGCCCAGCTGGACTCTCGGCTCACCCAGTGGACCCGGGGCCCATGCCTTCAGGGAGGGGGCTCCGGGCATACCTGAGGAGGGGCTCAAGGCTGAGGTGCAGGTCAGGACTCGTGAGCTGGGGGCCAGGGGGCACACATCTGACCCCTACCCGCCTGTGCCAGCGGCTGCTCAGGTCAAGGAGTAGGCGGGGCCCAGAGCGTCTTAAGGCAACAGACTTGGGACACTGCGCGTTGCTTCCCAACAACAGAGGCTTTTGCCTGTGGCTCTGTGCCCCACTTTCTGAAACACAAATTCCTCATCTGCCATTGTTCCCTGGCCCACGGTGTGCAAATGTCTGTGATGGGACAGAAGGGGTGCGAGTGGGGGGTCCCAGCTCCTCTTCAGGGGCAGAGCCCAGGTGGGCAGGGGCCCCTTCCTGGGACAGAGCCCCGGTGTTCCCAGGCTGGTCCAGCTCTCCCCACCGGAGCACTCTGACCCCTTGGCTTCCGCCCCTCACTGTGGCCCTGGCTGTAAACGGCCTTCCCAGCCCGACTGTCCAGTCACCGCTCAGGGCTCACTGTGGGCCTCACTCTGCTGGTCCCCAGACATGGCCACCCCACAGACTGAGGCCTTCTCTCAGCTGGCCGGGACCCAGTCACCCCGGGAAGCCTTGTCTTGCAGCCCTGGGGCTTCGCTGTGGCTTTGGGGTGAACACCAGGTTTCCGGGGCCTGCTCTGGGTCAAGGCTCGGCCGCAGCAGCAGGTCAAGGCCTGGCTCAGCCTGAGCTGACACGGTTCTCAGTGACCCAACAGCCAGAATTTATGGGGCTTTCAGAGTTCTCCCCACGGTGGAAAACAGGCGTGTCTGCCAGAGGCCGTAGCCAGGCCTTGGTCCCGGCCTCTGTGTCCTCAGCTGCGGCGTCGGCTCCCGCCAGGTCCTCGCCACGACCCACCCCTGCCAGGAAAGGCAACAGAGCACTCCCTCGCTGTCCCTTGCTCTCTCCTTCTCTCTATCCCCCTTTCCCTTGCTCTCCCTCGCTCTGTCCCTCGCTCTGTCCCTCTCCCTCGCTCTCCCTCACTCTGTCCCTCGCTCTCTCCCTCTCTCTGTCCTCTTCCTCGCTCTCCCACACTCTGTCCCTCTCCCTCTCCTCTCCTCTCTCTCTCTCTCTCTCTCTCTCTCTCTCTCTCTTTCTCTCTCGATTCTCCCTCCCTCTGCTAAGATTTTTCTTCATTTTGGCTTCATTTTTATGTCTCCAGTTAATATACTTTTGTCTGTCTTAAAGTTAAATAACTCTCTAAAATGTGGGGTACTTAGATTTCTTTTGTTTTTGGGGGTTACACCGGCTGTGTTCAGGGGTCACTTCTGGGTGGGACCTGGGGGCCATGTGCTTGGGTCTGCAGCCTGCCACGTCAGTGCCCTCCACACTGTCCTTTCTCTCTGAGTCCCTATTTTGAATGCCAGCGGCTGAGACCAGATGCCCCATGTTCAGGCTGTGGTGAAGTGCCAGTCGTGCCAGCTCACGGCCCTGCCCAGACACAGCACTGCAGCT
>JAJIBD010014411.1:0-49731 GCA_021461705.1 Cryptotis parvus
AACAACATAGTAATTGTATATCTCATGGTGGTATAATAAAATATTAATAAAAAAGCGATGAAGAACCTGATATAGAGGCAGACTAGGAAGGGTGAGGGAAATCAGGGACACTGGTGGTAGGAAATGGGCACTGGTGGAGGGATGGGTGCTGTAAACACTGTATGACTGAAACCCAAACATGAACATCTTTGTAATTGTATATCTCACGGAGGTATAATACAATATTAAAAAAAATCAGTGGGTTTGAGTGATAATTCAGCAGATAGGACTTTTTTCTTGCCTGTGACTGACCCAGTTACAGGTTCTGGCACCCGATAAGATATGCAGAGCCTCACCAGCTCTGATCCCTCATTCTAGAGTCAGAAGTAAGCCCTTGCTCTTTTGAATATGTGCCAGTCTCTGTGGTGTAAAGTGGTATCTCATCAGAAATTGAACTCCCATTTGACCCAGCCATACCACTCCAGGGAATCTACTCTGGGAAACCAAAAATACGCAGCGGAAACACCATCCCTACTTTCATGTTCATAGCAGCATTATTCACAATAGCCAGAATCTGGAAGCAACCAGAGTGCCCGAAAATCGATGACTGGATAAAGAAGCTTTGGTACATCTACACAATGGAATACTATGTAGCTGTTAGGAAAAATGAAGTTATAAAATTTGCCTATAAATGGGTGGACATGGAGAAGATTATGTTGGAGCGTAAATTAGCCAGAAGGAGAGAGACAGATACAGAATGACTGCATTTATTTGAATGGCATAAATATATATGTACATATTATGATACCAATATCCAAGGTCAAGTGAAACATATATCAGGAGGTCATGTCAAAGGTGGAAATTATCACAAACGTGTGGGAGTCAGAGGTTAGGTAAGACAGAAAATGGAACAGGGTGCTAATAATTGTCGAGGGTACTAATACCAACCTAGAACTGAGCATTAAATAGAGGCAAAAAGGATACACATGACAACCTTTTAATGTATGTTCTGTAATCCATAGTCTGGAAGGGAAGGAAAAAGAGAAAGAGAGAGAAAGGGAAAGAAATAAAGAACCTGCCATGGAGGTGGGCTGGGGAAGGGGAGGGAACCGGGGGACGTTGGTGGTGGGAGATGGGCACTGGTGGAGGGACGGGTGCTGGAACACTGTATGACCAAAACCCAAACATGAACTTTTTAATTGTAAAAAAAAAAAAGAAGTAAGCCCTGAGCACTTCTGGTCATCATACAAAAACCAAATAAATGTAGTAGCAATTGATATTTCCGTTGATGATTAATATTTGTCACTATAAAGAGTGGCTGCATTTGAGGTGGGGGTTGAGCCACACCAGAGGGTGTTTAGGTTTACTTGTGATTCTGACCAGGGAATACGTGTAGGAATGTTTGGGGAACCATAGACAGTGCCAGAAACTCAAACTAGGCTTGCCATGTTCAAGTAAAGTGCCTTAGCCCTCAACTCTCTCTCTGGTTCAAGAGTTGCTGCATTTGTCAATATATTTTTTATGTGAAGAGTTGCATGGAGCAAAAATCAGTGCTACCTATTGACAGTTAATTCTGTGGTGTGAATGTCACATAAATGTTTAACAAAATGAAACCTTAGGTCTCAAGTGAACACACATCTGCTACTGAAGAACAACTCACATCACGTTGTTTTTCCTGACAGATGGCATGCCATAAAGGAATGTTTTAAAAGAGAAAGGAAATAAAAGTAAATTCCTAACAAGCACATTAAAATCCTGTGTACATAATACAACAAGTATGTCTCATTAAAGGATTCTGGAGAAATCTCTGGAGCACATATGATTAAGACAGCTGCTAGGTTGCTGTAAGTTTAAACAGATTTATAATATCTTCACTACACTCTCCACATGTTAATATCAGGGACTTCTACAAGTGATTAATATTAATGACATTAAAAATAATTATGTATGTCTTAAAAAATCAGATTTGTACATAATATTTGAACTGTCTCAAATGTAAGACTATATAAGCAAGAAATATTATTTTAGGCAAAATGAAGTATGCTTTACATAAATCCAAATAAGAAGTAAGAATTATTAAAAATAAATGCTACTACTTTGAGAATAATGCCAAAAATACTGAGTTGTCTCTTTTCATAAATTACCTTTATTTATTTATTTTTTGGCTTTTTGGGTCACACCTGGCAATGCTCAGGGGTTTCTCCTGGCTCTTCACTCAGGAATTACTCATGGCAGTGCTCAAGGGACCATATGGGATGTCAGGGATCGAACCCCTGGCCGTCATGGGCCGGCCATGTGCAAGGCAAATGCCTTACCCGCTGAACTATCGCTCTGGTCCCTCATAAATTACCTTTACATCTTAACAATCTTAACAAGAACATGAAGCAAAAATGAATTTAAAAAAGTGAATTGCAAGGAGATGAGAAATGAAACTTTGAAACTCATTATACCTCAGAAATCTGTTTGAAAACATTACAAATTTAGAATGTCTGTGGTCTGATTCTCTCTGTCTCCTCTCTCTGTCTCCCCTCATCCCTACCCCCACCTCTCTATTATCTAAATTCTGCTGTGTTCCAGAAGGATATTAGATAACATATAGAAAATACCAAAAATTCAACAAGGTAGATGTCAGGATTTGAATAGGAAAACAGAAACTGATCTTATCATGTTTAATATTAACAGAAATATTTTGCAACATTGAAAAAATAATAGTAATTTTTTTTCTTTTTTGTTCATAGCATTTTACAATAGAATTAAATGCCACTGAACAAAACAGCTTCAATGAGAGCCATACCAAGTGAAAGATATATAAAATTCTAGGTGGTTAATCTTTAATTATCCAGATTCTAGATTAATTTATAGGCAGACTCAGGAGAGCAAACAGAGTTTTCATTATCTCTGTTCAGTAATAATTTTTTGAAAATCAGTAAGTAAAGGAATTTGGGATTAAACTTCAAAAAAACCTTTGCGAACATTCAATTTTGTTGTTCAATTTTGTAAGCTCTATGCTTTGAGAAGAAGTTGGTCTAGATTAAAACCAATCATATATTTACATAATTATGTCATAATAGAACATGATGTCCCAAAATGAAGAAACACTGGCATATGATTAATGGTCTATCTACTTTACCAAGGTTAGAATGCCAGGTATTAACAGCTAATAGCAATTTAATAGCTATGTGTAAAGATAAAATGCTCTAGATATAATGTGAAATAAAATTATTCGGTAGTCCTTAAGCTCTCCTTTTGCTTCACAGTGAATGAAATGTGGCAATGCATTTTCTATGCCATTTGTTCTTTCCTAGATTTTTCTACTACTTGGTGTGTAGGCCAGAGATACATAACCTTCTGATGTCTAACATAAGCAATTGGTGTCATTATCCTTTTGCAGATAGTTACACTGTACAGCTAAAATCTGTTAGAAATTTTTTTTTTTAGGTACAACCAGTAAACTAGGAATTACTCATGATTATACATTAAGAAATCACTACTGTTGGTGCTCAGAGGACCTTATAGGTTTTTGGGGAATGAACCTGGGTTACCTTTGTACAGACAAATGACCTGCAAGCTATACCACCTCTCTAGCCTATATTAAGACATTTTTATAGACACAAAATTGTAAGGACTTTATAGAGTTTCAATATCTGTTGCAGTACACTGTTGCCTCGAGCCTCTGCATCTTGCCTGGAATTACCTCCTGCTCAGGCCACTTTGTAGATAAGAAGCATAAAACAGTTTGGATCTGTGAATTTATGTAGCAGTATATCTTACCATGTATTCCATGTTAGCTAGTATAAATATTTCTCTCGTGCTACCACAATCGTTGTGGTCCTAGATAGTTCTTACCAGTATATTTACCTGGCCTTGTTGGATCTCTAAGTAATTAGACCAGAGAGAAATGCTGTGTGCTTCCAAGCAAGCAAATTTGTCTCTCTAATAAGTCTAAAGGCTAATATACAAACCAACTATGAAGACAATACAAGAATCTTGTGAAGACTTGGTGAAATATATACCTATAGAATATTCATTGGTACAGAATTCATGCCTTTGTATTCTGAGATACATTCATCTCAGATGCCCTTCCCCCATCTGCATAGAGCCTGCTGAAAAACCTCAGGCCTGCAGCCTTGGCTGGGGCAATATTAACATTTCAATGGGACTAGGTGAGGTCCTGGGAGAAGTTACTTGAGGGAGACTGAGCCTAACTGCTTTCCATTGATGTTGGCCCAGGTCAGAGCTGAAAAGTTATAAAAGTTGCAACCTGCTTTCTTCCATGCCTTTTTCTCTCTTCCTCTTTGCTCTCTGCCTCTGCTTTTCTTCTCTCAGTTCTCTTCCCTGTTCGGCCTTAGCACATAGTAGTAGCCATCTTGGTCTAGGACTCTAAACCTACACATGGCCAGGGTCCATCTAGGAACCTAAAGTCTGGGGTTTTCCTTTTGTTGAATTGTATAGCAGAACAAGTGAGAGTAAAACCTTTGGACACTCTACTGAATCCTCGTGTCCTTCTCTCTGCCAGCCTCTGATCCCCTAGGGCAGAAGGGGATCCCTGACCCTGCTCCTGGATTTTGTCGGGGGAACCCAGCATTCTCCGACATATATCCAAATATATATTTCATTTGGATATCACACTGGAGAAATACTTACAAATGCAATTATCTATGTTGCCACATAAATATTTCAAATAACACTATTTTCCAGTTTCTAAAAAGATCCATTTGGCATTGGGCGTTACATAGGAAACTTGCATTCAACTTTTCACTGAGTGAAAAAGGGTTTGTTAAAGTATTTATGAACATTTTAACTAGAATGGATCTATTTTATGTGACTAGAAAGCAATCCATAGCCTTTGTACAATTATAACTGAGCTTTGTATTATATTATATTATATGAGATAATAGTTCTGAGAAGTATAGAAGTCATCTCAGAATGTTACTATTTGCTATGAAAGTGACAGAAATTCTTAAAGGGATAGACACACTTTCAGTGATTTGAATATGAATCAAAATTACTTTTACTACCTGTTAGACAACATCCATTAAAGGGTAGTACACTATCTATAAGGATATGACAGATGGGAAACCATTAGACAATTGGAGCCATGATTCTGAGCCTGGCCTGAGACTCTAAATTAGGGCCTCAGTATAACATCTGGGGTCCGGACAGAGAGAGCATCAGCAACTGGTGCCTGAGACAAATAGAAAGCACCAGGGGAGAGAAGCTGCTTCTGGTGCCTAGGCCCAAGAGCCAGCACCAGATCAACAAAGGCCTGGTGCCTAAGTCTTAGGGTTAGCACCAAGGCCACAGGGCTAGAGGGCAACAAGGCAACCAGATCAAAAAAGAAAAAAGAAATATAGATAGGGACACAGATAAAGAGGTAACTGAACAAAGCGATAAAACTTAGGGAAACAGAGATAGGGACATAAATAGAGACAAAAGATTTCCTGAAGAGAAAGCCACGGAACCCAAAGGACCTAAGAAAAGAGGTTCTACAAAAAGAAAGATCCTGGGTTAGGACCTGAAAGGAAATGTTCTGAACAAAGACATCCAGAGAGAGGCCCTAAAGATGCCCCGAAGAAGAAGCAGATGCACAGATGCACAGATGCCCCGAAGAAAGCAGTTGCCTGAGAACCTGCCAGGAGAGAGCAAGAGGTCCCTGGACAGAAGTTCCTGCAATGAACAGCAAGCTCTAGCAGCTAGCCATACAGAGGGACAGAGGGAACCACCTGACTCCACCCCACCCCCCACCCCACCTGAACCTTCCCTTGAGACTTTTAAAGCAAGAAGCAGCAGAGAGCTATGATTAAGGACTTTGAATGACAAGTTCATTTTCTGTCTATGGTATTTTTTTTTTTTTTTTTGCTTTTTGGGTCACATTCAGCAATGCTCAGGGGTTATTCCTGGCTCTGCACTCAGGAATTACTCCTGGCAGTGATCAAGGGACCATACAGGATGCCAGGAATTGGACCAGGGTCAGCAGCATGCAAGGCAAACACCCTACCCACTTGGCTACAAATTGGTTTGATGTATTGTCAGTTCCACAGTGTTATGAAATATATCTTTCTTACCTTATTTTTTAATCTATAAATTTGGGACTATATGAAATATTTCCTGTTTAGTTTCTTATGTTGTCTTAATATTTTGAGTTGATCAAACAATATTTGCAATACAATATATATTATAAAACAGCTTTTAAAACCTTCAATTTATCCTTTTTTAAAAAAGTTAAAAGAAAAATATCTGCTTATTTATGATGTAAAAACTTTCAGTACTTTGCATAAATTTGAGCATGATAAGGTGCTACTAGTGATGTCTTATAATTTACTGTGTTTTGTCTTTATAAATAGCCAATCATTGAGCTACAGATTCATAGACTACCAAAATCTTTGGGAGATGGGAATAGTAGGGTGGGTTAAAGTGTTCGGGAAGTTCGGCTAAGTTTGGAATTAGAAAAAAATATATGTACTAAGACAAAAACACAGCTTGAAGTATGGTTATGGCTAAATGCCTCAAATATAAACTCTTTATTAAGTACTTAAATAAGTTCTACATCTGGCTGGCCATTTATTATTCATCTTACTTCCTAGGGGGATTATAGCAATGACAAAGCATATGTTGATTTGGGATCATTTCAATAAAAACTCTTTCTTATGCAAATATTTATCTTAAATTCTTTAAAACTCCTAATGAATGCAAATATTTTGAGCATACAATAGAGTATCCACTGCCCTAGGGACACTAAGGGCCTAGACTTCAAAGATAATTTGAGATTCCTAGTGTTCGAATCTTGCTTAAACTTTTATATGTTGCTTTATAGCAGAAAAATCAATATTCACAGAGACATTCAAATAAAAGTTAAATATGTATTTCTATGCTGGCCATATAAGCTGTGATTTTTACTATACTAAATATTCATCATATTATTTTATTTCTGCTGTGTCAATGAAGTAAGTAGACTTGTTCTCAATTCGTATAAAAACAAATTGAGTCTCAGTAGAGTTAAGGATCTGAAATTATTATGTAGTAGGTTTGCTTGATTACTTAACAGGTTCCTCACTATAGTGTTGTCTCAGGAGAGCAGAATGGTTGGCTGCTCTTTTCACGAACATATCATCTGTACCTTAAATAATTTCTGCAGGGAAGTATAGAAAGAATGTAGAGTATCAGATTTGTGAACTTAATGTTTCACCACTATCAGTTAGTTAAAACGTGGTGCAAATTCAAATCACCATAATATTTTTAATGTATATTAAAAAAAGAAATTGAACATGGCATTGTTAGAAATATCCCAGCAAGCTCTGAAGACTGGAATGTTTCTGACCAAGTCAAAACAAAACATGCAGTCTCAAAAACTTAAAAATAGAACTCCCATATGATATAGTGGTTCCATTTCTTGACAACTATTCGAAGATACAAAAACATTAATTTGAACAGATATGTGTACAGTATTTCCACTGCAGCACTATTTACTATAGCTAAAGTCTAGAAACAACCTAAATGCCCAGTAACAGATGAGTAAAAAAAAATTATAGTGTATGTACATGGAATGCTACTCAAGTGTAAGAAAGATGAAATCTTGCTTTTTTTGGCTACAACTTGGATGGAGCCAGAGGGTATGATCAGGTAAGAGAAATAAATCAAAAGGAGAAGGATAATTACAGGATAATCTCACACACAGTACATGAATAAACAAAGTAGGTGAAATGACAATGACCAGTGGAAACTAGTACTTGGACTCTGACAACAGAACTATAGTTACTAAATTGAGGGTGAGGTGAAGAAGGATGAGACAGGATAGAAGCAAAGTAAGAAGAGAGATAAAGGGTTTTGGGTGCTTTTTGAAGAAGCAATAGTGTAAAATTGTATGCCAAATGCACAGACATCAACACAATTGTCAACCCTCTTATCTCAATAATAATAATTTTTTAAATATGACTTTTAGTGAGTTCTATTAGCTTTACCATGTTTGTGTTAAGGAGTTATTGGAAAAACAAATATGTCATCTGCTGGAGAATTTACATAATCCTGCTTATATTAGCAACTAGATAGATAAGTAAGAAAAGTTCAAATCAAACAGTAAATAAAAAGTGGGGTTTGTCTCTGCAATCTTCCCAAACATTGTATACTTCTGTTTAATCTGTATTGTAGTGACATGGAAATGAGGCCGTATGTTCCAGTTGTGCATCATTAAATACGGACATCTGTATTTCTACATAAGGATCACCACTAAACATTCACTTCTTTATTTGACCATACAATTTGTCAATCCCACTTCTTCCTTCCTTTTCTGGTAACCATAAATGGTTTTATATTCTAAACATTTATTTTTGCTTCATTTTGGTTTCACTGTTTATTTATGCCTAAACCCTTTTTAGAAAATCAACAGAGATAAAATGAACAAAAGAAAAAAATATTGATAAAATTATCTATCAACATACCTTTATAAAAATTTATATGTGCAAAAAAATTATATGTACACTTAAATAAACCCACATAAACTTAGAGAATACATAAAACTTGCAATTCTTTATATTATTCTTTCAACCATCTTTTGACTCCTTAGGTTTTACCAAATTTACCCTATCATCAACTTTTCCAGAACCCTTGATAATTCACTTTGGCTGTTTCCAATTTTCAGTTCAAAGAGGAAAAATGGCTGAAGAACAAAGTCAAATTATTTGGACTATGTTAGCTTAGTTTGTGAAACTAAAGTTGAAAATTTATCTTCTCTGATTTGATTCCGTGTAGTCTTAGTCAAAGGTGTCCCAAGGTCTGTTGAATGTGAGCACCTCAAAGTGTATCGATTCTCTTCACTAGTGAAGGAACTAGTCACTCTAGTTCCTTCAGGATCTTTGAGTGCTAATAGCCATTCAGGTACCTTACTTTTAAAATACCTAGAATAAATGAGAAGACCACAGAATTGGGCTTCTACCAAACTCAAAATAAAATAAAACAATGAAGTCAAACTCTAGTCCCTAAAGCAATAACTTTGGGCAAACATAAAAATGTGGAATAATTCCAAAATATAAGAGATCCAGTGGCATTTAACATAAGGGGAAGTTAAAGGAGAAAATCTGTTTTTGCCTCAATTTATGCCTTCCCCTTCCCCCTGCTATTTGTCTAGAGCTTACAACTTGAAACCATATATTTAATTGAAAGACTCAGCTTTGGGCGTTATAAATTTCACCACTGGGGGAAAGTCATTGATTCATATGCTTTTTACTCTTAACAGAATTTCAGTCTGCAAACACTAGATTGCTCATGCAGCACTCTGGAGCGCTCCTGCTTGATGTCTTCCTCCTGTGAGGAGTTGGGTTGGGCCTCCAGGGACAGTAAGAACTTCCACAGGCTTTCAACTGATGCCTGACTCCGAGGGATGATTTATCCTTCATCTCCGCATTCTAGTTGTCCAGCTCTGACTCAGGAGATTTTTTGTGTCTCAGGCCATAGTAATACCTCTGAAATATGGGCCACGCAGTTAAAGTCAGAATCACTTGTTCTTGAGTTTTCCAAAGCATTGCCATTCTTAAGCTCGGAAAGGCTTGTGCAGCTTTAAGACCTTGAGCAATGTTTTCACTGCTACATCATTTTTTGGGGGCAGTACTTAGCTGTCTATGTATGCAGTATTCAATTTGTCAAAACTATTAACCTTGTAAGGAAGATTAAACTGAAGAGACTTTCAACTCTTTTCAGGTGTTTTCTTTTCATCTATAGTGTACTATAATGGAGAATACTTTGGTTTTTCCTTTACCCTTTCTTTCTTGCCCAATAACTTCCTTGTCTTCCATTTTTTGCTATCTTTTATTTCCATTTTGTGAGATTATACCTTAGAAGAAATAGCTAAAATTTGCTAGGAACTCTCCAAACAAACTACTATCTATAAAAATCTTGTTCATCTTAAAACCATCAATTTGGAAATCTCACACCCAGGATGTTCTCCTAGCTGAATATATAAATACTATATATTTAAAAAATGTATATAGGATACTTAAATATACACTCAAGACATGGACTTAACTGGGTCTGTTTTTCAATCTGTTTTTCCAGGACTCCTCTGAGAGACCATCTTTCACACATATCTTAGCATGGATCATATCTGAAGTTATACACATAAAATTCTTTTTTTTGGGGGAATTATTTTTTTGAGAGGAAGAAGGGCAAGTAAAACAGTGATCTTTTTAAAAGTTGTTTAGTTAACCCATTAGTACTTTACTACTGTATTCCAGAACTTTCCTCCAATCTATAATCTCTTTGTAAACGTATTGTCTGTGTGTCTTAATTTTAAAGGTGATAGTTTCCTAGTTTGTTTTATTACACAGATACTTCTGAATTACTTTGGATCTTAGCTTCTTCTGAAAGAGTGACCGAACCGTCATTTTAACTCCATTGAAATAGCACTGGAAACCCATTATGTTTAGCAAACACATTTTCTTTTTTTTATTTATTTTCTTTTTTTTCTTTTTTTTAACATTTTATTATACCACCGAGCAAACACATTTTCCCATAATTTATTATCTCTTTGAGAGAAAAACTGGAAGCCCAACCATCAACTCTTCCCTTAAATGTATCCATTCTTTCTGAATGATATCTCATATTTAAACTTTGGATATTAATTTTTACCAACTGATATCTCTTTATCCAATTGAATTATGTTTTCTCCCTCTCCTGTTCTCCCACACTTTTTTATGCCTGTGCCTATTTCTCAATATTTTCTTTAAGGATAAGTGATATAATTAATAAATAAATTGTTCATTTTCCTTGGAACACCTTTTGTAAATCACCCATTTTATCTTTTCCTTTTTTAAAATTTTTTATACCACCGTGAAACACACAATTACAGTGTCATTGTCTTGAAAAGTATCCAGCACCCACCCCCACCAGGCCCCCACCACCATACCCCCTCCCCCCCCCCCCCGCCTTAATACAGGTACCCCAGTTCCCTCTTTCTCTCTCTATCCTCTCTCTGTCTCCACCTCTCCCTCTTTACACAATGCTAGCCCCAGATATTTAGTACATAAGCCTTTTTATCATGTGAGTTTAATCTGCCAACCATCCCATATAAACCTTATCTATATCCTAATGATGCAGTCATCATATCGTCCTTCCTCTACTATTTCACCAAGAGATAACTCCATGTCCATCCATTTCAGGTATTCATAATTTCATCCTTTCGACAGCCGCATAGTATTCCATAGTGTAGATGAACCACAGTTTCTTTACAGTCCTCTGTTCTCGGGCATTTAGGTTGTTTCCAGATTCTAGCTATAGTGAATAGCCAGATGAATAAAAGTACAATAGTGTTTCTGCTATGTGTTTTCGGTCCTAGGGTATATTCCCAGGAGGCTATTACCCATTTTATCTTTGTGGAAACCATATTTCTATGCAAGTTTTGTATACAACCATGCTTAGTTACTTCTTTTACTGCTTTTATATAGGTTTGGATTACTTATTGTAGTTTATTTTTTAAGCCCAGAAGACTGCATATTTTCTTTATAACATAAAACTAATTTCTTTCATTTGTCCATTGTCAAAAAATACAGTGTTCTCCTGTATGAAAATGAGGCCAACTGTCTGATTTCTAAGACACTACCAGAATTTATCTTATTTACAAAAATAAGACCATGGAAGATAACTTTAATGTTCTGTGGACAAGTTAAATCAACTTTAAGATTTAGCTGGTTTTCCTTGCACTTTTGTTCAGATTAAAATGCAGAATGGCATTCCCACCCACAATGAATGAAAGTCCTTTTTCCTCACATCCATGCCAGCACTGGTTGTTCCTGTCCTTTTGGATGTGTGCCAGATTCTGTGATGGAGATGATATTTCATTGTTGTTTTGATTTGCATCTCTCCTGATGATACTAATATAGAGCATTTATAATGTGCCTTTTTAGCCATTTGAATTTCTTCTTTGAGGGAGTTTCTGTTTATTTCTTCTCCCCCATTTTTGATGGGGTTGAACATTTTTTCCAGTATTTTTTTTTTTTTTTTTGGGTCACACCCGGCAATGCTCAGGGTTACTCCTGGCTCTGCACTCTGGAATCACTCTTGGCGGTGCTTCGGGGACCATATGGGATGCCGGGAGTTGAACCTGGGCCAGTACAGGCCAGTACAGGCCTTTACAGGCCGGCAAACGCCCTACCCACTGGACTATTGCTCCGGCCCCTCTAGTAAAATTCTACCTCTGTTATTTATATATCTTTGGAAAAAATTCCTTTATCAGATGGGTACTGGGTGATTAGTTTTTCCCATTTTGTGAGGGTTTTTTTTTTTGTATCTTGGTCACCATTTCTTTTGAAATGCAGTAGCTTCTTAGTTTCATGTCATTTCATTTATTTTTGCTTCCATTTGCTTGGTCAGTGGTGCTGACTGGCCCAGACTTTTTGGAAAACAATATGGACATTCCTCAAACTAGAAATTCCAGCAATACCACTTCTGGGAATATATCCTGGTGTCCAAGAACACACAACAGAAATGTCATCTGCTCTTCTATGTTCATTGCACCGATTCATAATAGCCAGAATCTAGAAACAAGTAGAGTATCCAATAACAGATTACCGGATGAAGAAACTATGGGAGATATTCATGCTAGAATACTATGTAGCACCATCATGAAAAATAAAGTCACAAAATATGCTTATAAATGGATGGACATGGATAGTATCATACTTAGTGAAATGAGTCAGAAGAGGGACAAATATAGAATGACTTCATTCATTTATGAGATATAAAAAATTAGTATGAGAGTAATATACTATAACAGGGAAAACAAGGACCAGGAGGATTGGTCAATGCACAAGGGTGCATGGAATGAAGGGATGTTAGGCTAAAGAAGGGAAAAGTATGACAATAATAGTTGGAAATAATCACTTTGCACAGGAACTGAGTCTTGAAAGTAGGTTAAGGGACATACCTGATAGCCTTTCAGTATCTCTATTGCAAACTGTAAGGCAGAGAAAGAGACAGAGAGACAGAGAGAGGCAGAGACAGAGACACAGAGACACTGAGACACCAAGAGACAGGGAGAGAAGAGGTAAAGATCCTGCCATGCCATAGAGGCAGACTGGGGAGGGGAGAGGGAATTGGGGACATTGGTGGTGGGAAATGGGCACTGGTGGAGGGATGGGTGCTGGAACACTGTATGACTGAAACCCAAACATCCAGTAACAATTATATTAGGTCATTTCCATGACCCTAATATAATGGTTTGAGCTCTTTATGTTCCTGTAGCAAGCCGATGCCCCTGGCTCTACTGGCATGAGACAGGACATATAGAGATATTACTGGTGCCTGCTCTAGCAAATAGATGATCAACGGGAAGATCGTGATCGTGATCGTGATATCTCATTGTGGTATAATTAAAAAATTAAAAAAAAAATCTGGACCTTTACTTGCAGAGTTGCGGATTGACTTTGCTTACTCTCTGCGTACTGATAGAGTTTCCGGAGGGACTAATACTTTTTTCTCCTTTCCAATTGGTGCTTATTTCATGGGGCAGCCCACCATATTTGGGAATTCTACTAATTATTAAGCTTACTGTGACTATTATAAATTCTAGGTAATTATTTTTTATTGTTAATGTGGTATGTTAAAAATTTATAAATATTTGATTTATGCTGTGTATGACTAAAATCTTAAGTTTCTTATCTAATAATAAATATATATTTCACATATAACAGTATAAGCATAACTTTATATTACATGTACAATTATTAGTACTAAAATATGTAAATATAAAAAAGTAGCTTATTGTGACTCTATATTAATTTTATAATTGTATTTGGCAGTGGTTTGGGAATAGTATTGCTATACTATAGTGGTTGGGGTATCCCTTAGGCCAGGGATTAAATCCATGGTTCCCTCACAGGAAATCCTTCAATTCTTTGAACTATATTTCTGGCACCTCTATCAGAATTTTAATCTTGTTGACATTAAATAAACATTTATTTATTATCTTCATTATTTTACTGACTATGGTATACTGATTATGAAACAATTATGAGCAGAAGTAATGTTAATTAGTATCATTATTCAATTTATACCTTTGGACTGTGTAAAACACTTAATATTTCATTTTAACACAAAGCTATATATTTTTTATTTTTGTTGTTTAAAACTACAAATGTATAAGCATGTAATTTGGAAAATACATAAGTGAGCATGCTTTCATAAGTGTATTGTGTAGGCCTCAGCACACCCTATAAAAACTCTTTAATATTTTGATTCTGAACAATGAAACATTTTTATATATGTATCTGGATTCATTTAGCAACTATTTGTTTTGAATGCTTGTGATGAAGGTTGCAAGAGATTGACTCACAATTTTCCTTTCTTGTGATGTCTTTGTCAGGTCTTGTTATCATGCTTGTGTTCATTTCATAAGCATGGTGGACTTTCCTTCTTTTTATTTTCTATTTAAAAAAGCTTATGTAATATTTTTGCTATTAATTTGTTCATACTGTTTTATTCATCAACTGGTTTCAATTCAGTTATTTGATTTCAATTCAGTATATATGGTAAATTATTTAGTCTTGGCTTTGTTTTAGACTTGCTTCCAGCATGCCAGTAAATGTTCCATATACAATTGACACTTTTTTGTTTGTTTTTTGGGGCCATACCCGGCAATGCTCAACAATAACTCCTGTCTCTTCACTCTGGAATCTCTCCCGCAGAGCATAAGGGGACCATATGAGATGCTAGTGATTAAATCTTGGTTGGCAAACACCCTATCCACTGTACTACTGTACTACCACATCTACCCTGTTCTATATATACTTTAAAGCAATGATTTTACACAATTTAATAGAGTTGTACTGGACAATAGGGCTAAGAGGTGACTTTTCAACTTTTTTTTAGGAAGGGTTCTATTTGTGCTACCAGGAAGTCTAGAGATCCCACTAGTGAGTCTTGCAACTGGCGCTGAGTTAAGTCTCAAAGGCAGGAGGTCTTGATGCTGTTCTGCTCTTGAGGTGCTGCGGATTAACTAGTCAATTCAGAGTGCTATGTGCCTTTAGGGCACTCTTCAAAAAGCCCAAGGATCCCAAGACTGTATATGGTGAAGTCTAGGGCATCAAGTTGTGCCAGTAACTGAACCATTGTATTATCTTTCAACTTTGGTTTGCTAATACTAATGCAAATTTATAGCTTTCTGATTTATTGAGTTTTCCTTTTTGAATGTCATTATTATTTAGGTAACATAGTTTACAGTAGTGTCAGTTGAAACTTTTGGTGGGTAAAATCACTGTCACCATTACTAACTAGCACAGTGTCATAGACCATTTATATATACTGTCAGCTATTTTCTATTTTTTTAAAAATTCACATTAAATTTGCATTTAAAGTTACTTAAAATTTACATTTACAAATATATGGAAGTTTATATTTGTTCTTAAACTTACATTGTTCCTAGTACTGGGGAACCACTTGGGTCCCCGACAGTATCAGGACTGAAGTTCTCTTCTACCTCCGAGGCCCCCAGGAGAACAGATGAAAACTCAGGAGTCCTGCGCAGTTCCAAAAAAGGCTTTTAATAGTACTAAAGCTCTACCACCACAATCCAGTGTAATGAAAGAACTCTAGCTCTGGTCAGAACTTAGACCATACACAAGAGCCCAAGTCTTCCAACAAAGAGAGAGGATCGCACCTGAGAGGAGTCCTACCCAAAAGAAGGAAAGAAAAGAGTGGGGAGTGCCTCAAGTCAGTCCCTTTATATACACCAAAGTAATCCTATCTGTTGACAGGGAAGGTCCTGTCAACAAAGAATCCTAAACAGAGTGTAGAAGGGTGGTGCCACACCCTATTACAGGTATAAACAAAGGAGTATGCCAAGGACAAATCCTTTCTTCTGAGATTATCTCTTATGTGAAACACTGGAGAGAAGAGAGAGAGAGAGAGCGAGAGAGAGACAGAGACGAAGACAGAGACAGAAGAGAGAGAGAGAGGAGCTGGTATAATGTAATACATCTTAATTTCATGGGCTTCATGTAATCTAGATGGTACCCACAAGGTCCTTCTTATTTATTATCTGCACCAGAGTGATACTGAGTATCTTGTTCTCTGCACACTAAAAGGGTCATACTCGCCTGCATGAGGGCAAACTAGTATGATCCTTCCTTTAATCTTAAATGATAGTCTCAATGTAGCCAGGGTGGTGGTCTCCTGGTAAATTCTAACTGTCCCATGCTGGATGCAGTGGGTATAAGGATGAACTGTTCCCAATCTAGATAACATAGGAGTCTTAGTAGATGTGTAATAAGTCAGAAGTTATTTAGAGTAAAGGTGACTTCTGTAACTGCCACCCCCACTATCAGAGTTTACATAGAAGAGTGATCTAAATTAAACAGTGAATGGGTAAAACAGCAAATCTCCTAAACCAGCTAAGCCTGTCATGAACACTACTGAATTTATTTTATGGCTAAGATATTAGAGCACACTTTTATTTTTCATATATTATTGAATATAATGTTCGATCATTATTGAATAGTTTTTATTGCCACTAGAATATATTTCTTGCCCAGCAACTTTATTATTGAGGAGCTGCTTGAAGTTTTATAATTCTTGTTCGTTTGCATAGAAAATTTAGGTATTTATATATGTTTATGTAGATGCAGATATACCCGGCAGAGCAGATACCGGCTTTCCCGTTGAACCCCCTGCATTCCCCGGACCACAAGAGCAACTTCTGACCCAAGTCCACCATCCTGGTAGAGCCTGAGAAGAACCAAGAGGAAACCCCACACCTGGCTGGCAGCGATCTTCACCATCCACACTCTGTAGCTCTTAAGATCTCCACCAAGAGATCAAGCCAGTCTCCAGCACAGCTTGTCAGAAACCCAGCCTACAAGAACCCACCCTTCAGAGACCACCCCTTCAGATGAGAGAACTTCAAACCCAGGAATGCTTGAGCCACAGACTTAGATACACACGGCAGAGCAAATACTAGCTTTCCCCATTGTGCGCGACTGCTGTGCGGCCATGCTATTTACCTCCAAATTACCATGAATGTTCTACTCAGCTCTCTGAGAGCGCCACAAATTACTGAGTGTATAGTGACTGCACTGCAGAACCTGGCAATCTGTCCGATGCATATTCGATATGCTAAAACCAGTAACAAAAATGTTTATTTTCCTGACCCCGAAGGAGCCCTTAATACGACAGCAGTAAGAAAGGTGAACAAGCAGTGCTTGATAAAATTTATGGCCAACCTAGACTGCCAAAATGAAGAAGGACTAAAATGACTGTCTGTACTTTCAATGCATGTACACTGGCATGGGAAGCATATATCGAGGATCTGATGGTGCAAGCAACAAAAGATCAAGTACAACATCATTGGTCTGACTGAGGCGAGGAGGCATCAGTCGCATCACACTGTATTTGACAACAGAGAATTGTTACTTGGAACAGGCCACGAAATAGGCTTCGGTGGCGTTGGTGTCCTTGTCAACATGAAAATGAACGTCAAGATTGATTCATTTGAATGCCTAACAATCGGATAGGACGATTACATTTGAAGAGATGTGGGCCACTGCCAGCAATTTCTATCTTTGTTGTCTATGCACCAACATCCACATACAAGGAAGACAAAATTGAGAAATTCTACATGGAACTAGAGGCATTCTCTAAAAAAAGATCTTGTAGGAGACTATGAACTTCTACAAGATCATTGCCGGTGATTTTAATGCTAAGATAGGACCGAGAAGATTGACTGAACCCATGCCCTAGAATGGAACGAACAGTGTGAGAGACTATCTGAGTTCATCATGTCCACCAAGATCATTCATGGGAACTCACAGTTCCAGAAGGCTGAAGTGAAACGTTGGACATGGGAATCTCCTGGTGGACAGTTCCACAATGAAATTGACCACATCATCTTCAATCAACGGTTTTGCCTGACCGATGTCACTGTCGTCACAAAATTCCAAAACAGGATCGGACCACCGTCTCCTTCATGCAAAATTCTACTTCAAGCAATGGGGAGAAAAGGCTGCAAAGTTTAAGGGAAGAAAAGGCTGCAAAGTTTAAGAAGAGAACTCCCAGAATGACCACCAACTGGGAACTCTTTAGCACCATTGCGGCAACATGGGATAATACCATCACTGATGACATTGATGAAGAATACAACCAACTGGTTCAGCACCTCCATGATTGTGCGAAGAATGCCGAGAGAGAGAAGAAAGCCACAAAAGGACGATTGTCTTCAGAAACCCTCGAGCTTATTTGCCAACATGGCAAGGCGCGAGCCTCAGGTGACCAAATGCTAACATCTTGCAAAGTTGTGCAGAGAAGTGATAAAGGAAGAACTCAAATAGAGAAGAGCAGAAATACTGGAAGATGAAGCAGAAGCCAGGAAAAGCATTCATACAGCACGCCGGTCCTTCACCAACTATAAGACCAAGGTGACTGCCCTCTGATGCCCTGATGAATCTATCGCATCTTCCAGAAAGGCAATGGAGAAGATTATCCATGAATTCTACTCAGATCTCTTTGATAGCGACGTCCACCTGCCAAATACTAATTTCCACAGGATGGATATGTCATTTCCCAACGTTCTCCCTTCTGAAATCTGACATGCCATTTAGTCAGTAAAGAAGGGAACATCAACAGGCCCAGACAAAGTAAGACCCAAACACCTAAAGAATCTGCCATCAGTACTCATCAATACACTAGCTCAACTCTTCACATGCTACCTGTCTGAATGCAAGGTGCCCTACCAAAAGAAAACCAGCAGGACAGTTCTACTGTTCAAGAAGGGAGGCATTCACGACATTGGCAACTATCGCCCCATCAGCCTGTTTTCTGTCATCCACAAGCTGTTCACTCGAGTCATCTTGAACAGGATTGGCAGAACACTAGATGAAGAACAACCACGCAAGCAAGCTGGCTTCTGGAAAGGATTCAGCACAATCGACCACATCCACATGGTAACCAAGCTCATTGAGTTTTGTAGGGAGTACAAGATGCCACTCTGTCTCACGTTAATTAATTTAAAGACAGTCTTTGATTCTTTGGAGACTGAAGCAGTCTTCAAAGCCCTAACAAAACAGGGCGTTCAAACCTCAATACATCAAGATCCTTCGTGAGCTGTATTATGGATTCACCACATGCATCTCACCATTCTACAAGGAAGTTATCATTGATGTCAAAAGAGGGGTTCGACAGGGTGATACGATTTCACCAAAACTCTTCAGTGCCACCTTCAAGAACATTATGTGACAATTAGAATGGGAAGGAATGAGAGTGAAGATAGATGGTCGGCAACTACACCACCTCTGCTTTGCCGATGATATCGCTTCTAATAACACCAAACATTAGCCAAGCGGCACAAATGCTGGCACTTCTACCAAGAATGTGGAAAGATAGGTCTACAGCTGAATCTAAACAAAACAATGTTCATGAAAAATGAACTAGTTCCAGAGGCCCCATTCACTCTCAATGGAACAGTCATCTGTGAATGCAGCAGTTATGTGTACCTAGGTAGAGAAGTCAACATGGTGAATGACCTAAAACCTGAGCTGCACAGAAGGAAGAGAGCATCATGGAATGCCTTCAAAGGCATCAAAGAAATAGCTAAAAGGTCAAAGAACAGGTCAAAGAACCTCCAGCTCCGGGCACATCTCTTCGACTCCACCATTCTCCCTGCATTAACATACTCCTCAGGAACCTGGGCCCTCCGAAAGCAGGATGAGAATGCTACTCGGGTCTCCCAGAGAAGAGTTGAAAGACCTATGCTTGGAATATCACGCCTCACTCAAGTGAGAGAAGGAATCCGAGCTCCGACCTGCATCGCTATTCCAGAATCTGTCTCGTTTGCCAAGGCATCGAAAATCAGATGGGCTGGACATGTAATGCAATTTGGAGACAACCGCTGGACTAGAGCTGTTACCGACTGATCCCACAGGATGTCAAAAGATCACGTGGCCGCCCACCTACAAGATGGTCAGTCTTCTTTGTCAAGACCCTGAATGAACGGTTTGAGGTTCTTCATATTCCTGAATCAACCAGATGCCTTTGGGCTACATTGGCACATGATATGGTTCAATGGAAATATTACTGTTGCCCTCTCGAGCAAATCGATGAATAATGCGATTTAAGTGATCAAGTGATCAAATGCATACATATATACACACACCAATACCAATATACATAAAACCAATATATAACTGCTTTTAGGGCCATTCCTGACAATACTCAGAGCTTACTTGTATCTTTGTGCTTAAAGATCGCACCCACTGTGCTTGGGGGACGTTAAGCGTTAGCAAAGCAATCATCTTCTTTCTAAACTGTCTTTGCAAAAGATACACATGACAACCTCTTAATGTATATATTGTACTACAATGTGGAAGGGAAGGAAAATAGAAAAGAGAGAGAGAAAGATAAAGAAATAAAGAACCTGCCATAGAGGCAGGCTAGGGGAGGTGCAAGGGAATCGGGGACATTGGTGGTGGTAAATGGGCGCTGGTGGAGGGATGGGTGCTGGAACACTATATAACTGAAACCCAAATATGAACATCTTATGAACAACTTTGTTATTGTATAGCTCACAGTGGTATAATAAAATATTAAAATATAAATAAACTGTCTTTGCAGTCCAACTATTTTAAAATACTTTTAATACTTAAATGATTCTGAGTTTTTAGATTTAATATGCATCTCTGGTAATGATCCTGCATTTTTTTGTTGTTTATGAAACCTGGTAATCTTGCTTTTCTTTGACTGTTTTAATCTATTTGGATTTATTTTTTTTGTTTGCTTTGGTTTTGTTTTTGGGTCACAGTGGCTTACTCAGGGCTTACTTCAGCTTACTCCTAGCTTTTCACTCTGGAGTAACTGTTTTAATCTATGTGTTATGCAATTAGTGATTTATTAAATTTTTGTCTATCACTTGACTACTTTTATCTCATTCTACCATGTTTTTTTCTTCCAGTTAGTCCTCATTTTGTAATGAACTTACTTTCTCTGCTTTTTTTTAAATATAAATTTCCTCAATCTTTGTTTTGCTGGTTATGATGGATATAGCCTTAAAGTACTATGAAGTACAATGAGGTACTACATTGTGATATATATTGATTACTTATCACTTATCACTTATCTTCCCGTTGTTCATCAATTTGCTCAAGTGGGCACCAGTAATGTTGCCATTTGTCCCTGTCGCATACAAGTGTTGCCCAATGGCATCTGCTCGCTTTAGGAACACGAAAAGCCTCCAAACCGTTCATTCAGGTTTTTGACAAAGAAGCCTGACTATTTCGTAGGTGGGCGGCCATGCTTTCTATTGATGACCCGTGGTATCTAGTTGGTAATAGCTCTAGTCCAGCAGTCATCCCTAAATCACATTATGTGTCCAGCCCATCTGATTTTTTATCATTTTGGCAAACAAGACAATATCTTTGATTCTTGATTGTCGATCGAGTTTGGAACTCTAGATTGCTCTCTCACTTGAGTGATATGTGATACTCCGAGCATGACTCTTTCCACTTCTTTTTGGGCTATCCAAATAGCCTTCTCGTCCTGTTCTCAAAAACAGGATGTGAAGATATATATTGATAAATTCATCATTTCAAAGGGAGTCCAAAATGTTTTCATTTATATATTCTTAACTTCCCACCAGTTTTTGAGATTTTATAAGAGATACTTGTTTCTAGTTTTATTGCTTTTTGAATATCTACTTTTGAATGAGGTTTAATTTCTTCCTGAATTTTTATCCTCTAATATTATAGAAAGTTCAACTGCCTGAAAGTTTCTTTAAAATTCTGCATAACCACGTTTTCTCTTTTATTTTCTAATAATAAAGATCTTATTTTTTGCTTTCAACACTTTATAATGAAATAATATAGGGTTTGAGGCTTACATACTTTCAAACATATAAAACTTTCATAATATTTTTTATATGTAGGTATAATTATAACTCTTTATTTTAATGTATATCTACCAGAGCTTAAGAAAGGTTGAGGAACATACTGCTGATTCTGGTTTTCTTGCTGGAACCACATGTACTCCTAAAATGCATTTGGTGTTACCCTGGAACTCCTTGAGTACCATCATATAGCAGCAGAAATCCCAAGGATCAGAGGAGCCCCACAGCCTTAGAGCTCTACTTTGAGACTTCAGCCCTGCTGGCCAACGATTGCAAGAAAGGGCACCTGGCCTTCCAAGCAGTGCTTTATTTCTCCTAAAGAAATAAAGTAGATCTACTACCTATCTTGCAAAGGGCTCCTGTTCCCCAAAGCATTCCCATATAGTTCCACACAATTAACTGCTAGAAAGAAAAGACGTTCTCCTTTGGAAGAAAACAGTATAATTCCATTCTTCAACTGAAGTCAAGAGAGAAAAATTTATATTCAGGAATGAACAACAAAACTGTCCTTTATATTATATATGGATATTTCATCATAGTCCATAGGAACAGTGCTGCATAATATTACTGTGAACAAAGTCTGATGCTAATTTTTTACACAGTGCTATGATATTTGCTCAAAAAGTCCAAATGAAAAATGCAGCTTGCTTCATGCATGACACACTTAATCTGAAGTATGCTGAGCCTTTATTTACTCCAAGCTGTACCCACAAAACTCAACACTGAACTTGATTATATCTAAGTCAGTTTATGCAAGTATATGGCACAGAAATTCCATCTTGATAACACAAGCATCAGTAGTGTTATTCTGCAGATTCAAAGCTGATTATTACTAGTAAAGTTCCTGCAGTTTCAATGGCCTGTACAGTCCTTGGAAAACCAACATTTAATCGCAGCAAAAGTTTCTATTCCTTTCAGGATTCTAGGAACCTATTTAAAAGTTTGGAATTCCTAGTGTCAATTGCCTTTGGCTGGAGGTGTAGACACCCAAGAGTACTATGTTGCTAAAATCCTCAATATTGCCTTCCAATCTTTCTAGTATGCACATTGACAAATAAGGAGTTTTAATCTTTGGCAAAAATATCTGTTGAAAGGCTAGTTGATGTCTAAACTAAAAATAATTCTCTAGCACCAATAATTCCTTGATCACCAGAGTGTCTTTTATAGGGACCATTAGAAGGGCTTATCTGAACAGAATGCAGGTCCATTGAAAATAAGGAGTGAAGAATACTTTTTCCCCCAATAAAAGACTAATGATAGCCATATCAAATACAACAACATAATAGAAATGTCTATGATTATTTAAGAAGCTGCTGGATTTAAAGAGCAAAGGGCAATAAATTTCTATGATACATTCAATATTATCTGTATTTTGTATCTGAGTCTGTATCATTACTTATTTTCTGAACATAATAGGGGTACTTCTGGTGTTGTCTCCATCATGCAGACAGTTCAATGCAAAGACTGGAAGATGCATGCGTCTTTGGCCCTTTGATGCACAAGACCACCAGGGCTAAATCCAGTGATGTCTGAGGGCCTGAAGGACTATACTCATTGCTGCTTTGGAAAATGTGGTGTCAGGATCAAGTCCGATGGGGTCAGGCACAGTGACTACCCTAGCCACGGTACTATCATTCTGGCTCCTTATTTCCTTAACTGTTTTTGTCTAATCATCATGGAAATGGAATACTAATCAAATTTATTGGTTGGTAAATTTCCATATTGGCAGTTTTGCCAACATAGAATTTGGTATTTTACGTATATTCAAATTAATCAGTTTTTTTTTCAGAAAAACACTTTTTATGGATAAGATATTTACTGCCATTCCAAAAGCTATTCGTCTTAGTGTTTACAAAGCTATAACTAACATACAGCATTTCAATGAGGATATTGTCCTTATTTTTCAGGGAACCCAGTTTAACCATATATTCAGTTCTGATACTTGTTCCATATCAGATGGGTGATCATAAACAATACAAATTAAATTAGCTGTTGTTTACACCCATTAATATTTGAAGAAACAATTGCTATCATAAACTATACCAAGGATAGGTGGAGGATTATACATGTATTTTTTACTCTTTTTTTAACAATAAGCAACATCATGTGACTACTTGGTACTTTATTTTTAAATTTTATTTATTTATTTTTGTCTTTTTGGGTCACACCTGGTGATGCTCAGGAGTAACTACTTGCTTTGCTCTTAGGAATTATTCTTAGCAGTGCCAAAAGACCATATGGGATGCGGGATTGAACCCGGGTCAGCTGTATGCAAAACAAAGGCTCTGTCCACTGTACTATCACTCCAACCCCACTACTTTGTACTTTAACTGTTGGATACTTCTGTAATAAGTTGTGAATGAGTCTAGAAATGCTGGGAGCAGAAGTAGGTACTTGGTCACAAACTAATCTATTGAAGTGGTCACTGAAAAAAGTTGCATGAGCATGAATACATTACACATATTATGCCTGTGGCAGTGCTGATATTAGTGGTGTCTAGATTGCCTGATCATGACCAGTAGACAAAGTAATGATGAACGGTTGAGTGATATAAGCAAGCTATTACAAGTTTTGTACTCAGTAAGGAGACAATCCATATTCAGAGGCTCTTCTGCTTGATAGATATGCAATTAGTATCAGACATAACTCACAAAATGGTTTGAATTTAACTTTTTGATTGCCCCAGTCAGAGTAACCTAGAAACATTTTTAGGAGTAACTAAATAGCCTCTCTCTTATGAACCTCATTGAAAAAAGGTGTCTCATTCAGGAGGTGTATGAACGGATGTGACAAATAACAGGATGAGGTTCTTTCTCTGCAGTGGTTAGCAGGATAGGTACAACCTTTTAATTAGGGTCAAACAGGTTGAAAGGGGACTTTCACGGTCATTTATTATGTAGGTTGAAGAGATAGAGGTGGTGCAGATTATGAGCTGAAAGAGTCTTCTTTTATCAGGTTCACACTTTGCTATCAGTTGTCATCCATATTGTGAGAAACAACCTGGATATATGTTCCATAATTTACTTATATCATTTTATGTCAGTTTTCTTTTATCTTCTATTGCATACATTAAAGTAGCAGCAGCTGGTCAATTAAAGACAATACATGCATCTGAGCTAGCCCCTTTTTAGGATTTCAGAAATTTGTTTAATTTTTATATGTGGTATTATGGGTATTGAACCTGGGTCAGCTGCATGCAAGACAAACGTCCTGCTGCTGTGCTATCATTTAGGCTGCAAGTTTTGTTTAATTTTTGTTCTGTTTTGTTTCACTTTGAGGCCACACCCTCTATGCTTAGGGATGACTTCTGATGGGCTTGGGGAAACATGGGATATAAGAGATGGAAACTATATCATTAATATACAAGGCAATCACTTTACTGGCTGTATTCTCTATCCCTGGATTATAGAATTTTATTTGGGTGAGTTTAGTATGGGTTTCTTGCATTTATTATGTTATATGTTTGTACTGCTTTTGACTTTGCCTTAGTTATCAAAAAATTTTTTTGGAAATATTGTTAAAAAACATTTGTTTTCCTGTCATATACTCTCCTTCCCCTAGAATTCCAGTAACCCATACTAATAAATTGTCTCTATGATCCAACTATCTTTAAATTCTTATATTTGCTTATATTTTAAAATTATTATTTTTATTCTTTATCAATTACTTACTGGGTTACATTCATTTTTCTAACATTTGTTTGAAGATAAAATGTATGCATTGATTTTCCAATGACCATGTTATAGGTGTTTTTAAAAATTGATTCATCACTTCATATGTCTGTAGGATTGACTTAATCTTTTGAATATTATATTGAAATTATTCTTTAAGTTCAGTTATTTCTTTCAGCGAAGATTTAATTTGATATTTTGTTAAAACAGATTAATAGCAAATAACTCTGTCTTAGCATGACTATTTAAAAAATATTATACCACCATGAGATATACAATTGCAAAAGTGTTCATAATTGGTTCTTAGTCATACAGTGTTCCAGCACACATCCTCCACCAGTGCCCCATTCCCACCACCAATGTCCCCACATTCCCTCCCACCCACCCCCAGCCAGCCTCTATACCAGGCACCTTTTTCTCTCTCTCTCCCTCTCTCTGTCTCTATCTCTGTCTCCGTATCCCTCTCTCTCTTCTTTTTACACATTGTGACTTGCCCTACAGGCATTTAGGGTTTATCATGTAAGTCTCTTTGTGTATATACAATGGCGAATTCTAGTTTGGCACTACCATTTCCCATACTTTGTAGAACACTGGTATATATTTTTATCCCATTAATGAATGCAGGCATTCTATATCTATTCTTTTCCTTCTGACTAATTTCACTTAGTATTATAGTCTTTATGTCCACCCATTTGCAGGAGAATTTCATGATTTCATCTTTTCTGACAGCGGAACAGTATTCCATTGTGTAGATGTACCAGTTTCTTTATCCAGTTTTTTGTTCTAGGGCACTTAGGTTGTTTCCGATTCTGGCAATCGTGAATAGAACTGCAATGAATAAAGACACATACAGATATTGTTTCTGCGATGTGTTTTTGGGTTTCCAGGGTATATTGCCAGGAGTGGTATTGCAGGATCAAAAAGGGAGCTCCATATCTAGTTTTCGTAGGAATGTCCATATTGTTTTCCAAAGGGGCTGGACCAGTCGGCACTCCCACCAACAGTGGATGAAAGTGCCCTTTTCTTCGCATCCATGCCAGCACTGGTTATTCTTGATGTTTTGGATGTGTGTCGGTCTCTGTGGTGTGAGATGGTACCTCATTGTTGTTTTGATTTGCTATTCCCTGATGATTAATGATGAAGAGCACTTTTTCATATGCCTTTTGGCCATTGGAATTTCTTCTTTTTTGGAAGTTTCTCTTCATTTCTTCTCCCCCATATTTTGATAGGGTTGACTGTTTTCTTCTTGTAAAGTGCTACCAGTGCCTGGTATATCCTGGATATTAACCCTGTATCAGATGAGTATTGGGTAAATATTATTTTCCACTCTGTGGATTGTCTTTTTTTATCTTGGTCTCCATTTCTTTTGAGGTGCAGAAGCTTTTTCAGTTTTACAGAATCCCATTTGTTTATCTTTGCATCCATTTTCTTGATCAGTGGTGTTTCTTTTTTGAAGATCCCTTTAGTTTCAATGTCTTAGAGCATTTTTCCTATGTTTTCTTTGATGTACCTTATAGGATCATCTCTGATGTTGAGATCTTTAATCCATTTTGATCTGACTTTTGTGTATGGCTTTAGCCATGTTCATATTTTTACTCGTTGCTGCAAAGTTTTCCCAGCAACATTTTTCCTTTTTAAATTAAATTAAATTTTTTATTTTATTTTTTTATTACACCAATGTGAGATCACGGAAGTGCTCTCTGGCCTTGGCAGGCTCTCTCACAGAAGGTGCTTCTTCAGATGGAGATGTGCTTCAGTCTGGGTTCCAGGGTTGTGTGAGAATAAAATGAGACCGTTCCCTCATTCCCACCGCTGGTGGGGAGTGTCGATTGGTTCAGTGTTTGGGGCAGATAATATGAGCATTCCTCAAAAACTAGGAATTGGACTTCCATCTGACCCAGCAATTCCGCTCTGGGAATATACCCAGATGCCAAGGACTGGACCCAGGTCAGCTGCTTGCAAGGAAGTGCCTTACCTGCTATACTCCAGTCCCTTCACAATATATATGTATTACAGTGTCTGGGTGTTTTAGGGGCAGACTGTAGGAAAGTTAAGGTGTCTGGAAAGGAACACTCTTTAGATGCAGTCCTAATTTGCAATCCTATTTTTCTTTTCTTTTTGGTTTTGGGTCACACTGACTAAGCTTAGAGCATTTTCCTGGCTCTGCGCTGAGGGTTATTTCTGGTGGTGCGTAGGGGCCCCCTAGGTGCAAGGCAAGCACCTGGCCCATTGGATTGTCTTCTTGTCCCCAAACTGCTTTTTGGAAAAACATTCATCACTTCCCCCACTACCACATTTATAAAAATAGGGACCCAGTGAAATGTAGTAGAGTCTCTGCTTATACTGATTTCATACTGGGACCTTATTCCATCTCTTCTGACCCACATGATACCGTCCATTCTCTAGTGGAGTAAATGCTCTCAGAGACCTGTGCCTCAGTGCTATTTTGATTGACTAATCAAATATCACGTACTTGGCAAAGCCTGGCAAGCTACCCGTGTTTTATTTACTTGTTGTGCCAAAAAATAGTAACAATCATGGACCTCAGTTCAATGACCTTATGAACTTATGGACCTCAGTTCCATGATCTGAAGAATGGTTTTGCGTTCCTCCTGTCCCTGGTACAAGCAGATGCCCTTGGGTTATACTTGATTGTGAAAGGACTAATGGAGATATTACTAGTGCCCACTCGGAGCAAATCAATGAACAATGGGAAGATAGTTATACAGTGATACCAATGTGAGATACACAATTAAAAAGATGTTCATAATTAGGTCTCTATCATACTGTGCTCCAACACCCATACCTCCACCAGTGCCCCATTCCCATAATACTCCCTTCCACCCCACCCCCAGCTGGCCTCTTTAACAAGCCCCTTTTCTGTCACTCTGTCTCTCTCTCTGTAATTCTCTCTTCTCTCTTATATATTTACAATACTTTTCACTAATGTTCCCAGTTTTCTCTGTCACATTCATCACTTGATCACTTGATCACTTGAATCCCTGTTATTCATCGATTTGCTCGAGCGGGGCCAGTAACATTTCCATTGGACCCTATCACATGCCAATGTAGCCCAATAGCATCTGGTTGATTCAGGAATATGAAGAGCCTCAAACCGTTCCTTCAGGGTCTTTACAAGGAAGAATGACCATTTTGTAGGTGGGCGGTCACGTGATCTTTTGACATCCCGTGGGATCCAGTCGGTAATGGCTCTAGTCCAGCGGTTGTCTCCAAATCGCATTACATGTCAAGCCCATCTGATTTTCGATGCCTTGGCAAACGAGACAGCGTCCTTGATTCTGGAATAGCGATGGAGGTCAGAACTCCGGGATTCCTTCTCTCACTTGAGTGAGGCCTGATATTCCAAGCATAGCTCTTTTGATTCCTCTCTGGGAGACACGAATAGCATTCTCATCCCTGCTTTCATAGGGCCCAGGTCTCTGAGGCGTATGTTAATGCAGAGAGAACGGTGGAATCAAAGAGATGTGCCCGGAGCTGGAGGTTCTTTTCTTTGTCCTTTAAGCTATTTCTTCGATGCCTTTGAAGGCATTCCATGCCACTCTCTTCCTCCTGCGCAGCTCAGGTTTTAGGTCACGTTGATTTCTCGACCTAGGTACACATAACAGCTGCATTCACAGATGACTCTTCCATTGAGAGTGAATGGAGCCTCTGGAACTAGTTCATTCTTCATAAACATTGTTTTCTTTAGATTCAGCTGTAGACCTATCTTTCCACATTCTCGGTTGAAGTCAGCCAGCATTTGTGCCGCTTGACTAATGTTTGGTGTTATTAGAACGATGTCATCAGTGAAGCGGAGGTGGTATATTTGCAGACCATCTATCTTCACTCCCATTCCTTCCCATTCTAATTGTTGCATGATGTTCTTGAGGGTGGCGCTGAAGAGTTTTGGTGAAATCGTATCACCCTGTCGAATCCCTCTTTTCACATAAATGATCACTTCTTTGTAGAATGGTGAGATCCTGGTGGGGAATCCGCAATACAGCTCACAAAGGATCTTGATGTATTGGGTTTGAACACCCTGTTTGGCTAGGGCTTCGATGGCTGCTTCAATCTCCACAGAATCAAAGGCTTTCTGTAAATCAATGAACATGAGACAGAGGGGCATCTTGTACTCCCTACAAACCTCAATGAGCTTGGTTACTGTGTGGATATGGTCGATTGTGCTGAATCTTTTCCAGAAGCCTGCTTGCTAGCATGGTTGTCCTTCATCTAGTGTTCTGCTAATCCTGTTCAGGATGACTCGTGTAAACAGCTTGTAGATGACAGACAACAGGCAGATGGGGCGATAATTGCTCATGTCGTGAATGTCTCCCTTCTTGAACAGTAGAACTGTCCTGCTGGTTTTCCATTGGGAGGGCACCTTGTATACAGACAGGTAGTGTGTGAAGAGCCGAGCTAGTGTATTGATGAGTACCGATGGCAGATTCTTCAGGTGTTCGGGTCTGACTTTGTCTGGGCCTGGTGCTGTTCCCTTCTTTACCGATGAGATGGCATGTCAGATTTCAGAAGGGAGAACGTTGGGAATGACATACCATCCTGTGGAATTTGGTATGTGGGCAGGTGGATGTGGCTATCAAAGATATTTGAGTAGAAGTCATGGATAATCTTTTCCATTGCCTTTCTGGAAGATGTGACAGATCCATCAGGGCATAGGAGGGCAGTCATCTTGGTCTTATAGTTGGCGAAGGACAAGGCGGGCAGTGCGGATGCTTTCCCGACTTCTGCTGCATCTTCCAGTATTTCTGTTCTTCTGTCTTTGAGGTCTTCTTTTATCACTTCTCTGCACCGTTTAGCAAGCTTGGACATTAGCATTTGGTCTCCTGAGGCTCGCGCCTTGCCACGTTGGCGAATGAGCTCAAGAGTTTCTGAAGAAAAGAGTCCTTTTTGTGTCTTTCTCTCTCTCAGCATTCTTCGAGTACTATATTGAATAGAAGTGATGAGAGTGGGGAGCCTTGTCTTGTTCCCCAGCTTAGGGGGAAGGCCTTAAGTTTTTCCATATTGAGAATAATGCTTGCTGTGGGCTTGTAGTAGATGGCTTTGAGTATGTTGAGGAACGTTCCTTCAATCCCCATTTTATGGAGTGTTTATCAGGAACGGGTATTGGATCTTGTCAATTGCCTTCTCTGCATGTATTGACACGATCATATGGTTTTTATTTTTTCTTATTGATATGATGTATTATGTTGATTGACTTGCGGATGTTGAACCATCCTTGCATTGTCAGGATGAATCCCACTTGGTCATGGGGCATAATATTTTTGATGACTTTGGATTTTATTTGCTAGTATTTTTTTTGAAGATCTTAGCATCTGTGTTCATCAGGGAGATTGGTCTGTAGTTTTCTTTTATGACATCTCTGTCTGCTTTGGGTATCAGGGAGATATATGCCTCATAGAAGCTATTTGAGAGTGTTATTGTTTCTTCAATTTCCTGGAAGAGCTTGAAAAGAACTGGGAGTAGGTCCTATTTAAAAGTTTGGTAGAATTCACTGGTGAATCCGTCTGGACCTGGGCTTTTGTGTTTGGGGAGACTTGATCACTGATTCCATCCCCTCAATGGTGATAGGTTTGTTGAGCTATTCCAAATCTTCTTGTTGCAGCCTTGGGAGGCTATAGGAATTCAGGAATTTGTCCATTTCTTCTAGGTTCTCTTGTTTCGTGGCATACAGACTCTCATGTTAATCTCTGATGATCTTTTGAATTTCTGTGGTTTCTGATGTGATGTCCCCTGTTCTTATTGTGACTCTTGTGATACCCTCTCTTGTGACTCCCTCCTGAGAGCCGTGTGCCCAGGCACTGTGTGTCGGCTCTCGTGTGCACCCGGGTTGACTGGCAACTCCCTGCTGTGATTGCCGTCCTCTGGCCCAAGGTGCCCGAGAGGTGACCCCGGTATCTGTGGTCTTGCCGTTGATGCCCCCGCACTCACTTGCGTTGGGCCCCGTGCCTGCTGCTGCGTGTCAGGCATTCCCCTGGGGGGTTTGGTCAGGGCCTGTGTCACCCTGAGGTTGGCAAGACAAACAGAGGCTGAAACAGGCCGAGGACAGCAACCCTCTGGAGAAGGTAGAGACTCCATGAGATGGAATCCCAAAAAACAATCCAGAAGATCAACGAAACCAAGAGCTGCATCTTTGAAAAAATAAACAAGTTTGAGAAACCACTCTGAAGACTTGCAAGGAAAGGGAAAGAGAACCCAAATAAATAGAATCAGAAATGAAAAAGTGGATATCACAACAGAAACCACAGAAATTCAAAAGACTATTTTGAGTTTGAACTTGTTTAGCTTAGTATGATCTCGTTTATAGTTTTTTCTGGTTGGGGGATCTTTCAGAATTTTTTTGCAGGAGGTATTGTGTATGGTTCACATAGTCTTTTATTAGGTCCTGCATTCCAGTTGTTGTCTCCTTAGCTCTATATTACAGCTAAGGCATTGCTTAGTTCTTTCCTTCTGCTTCCTTAGACTTGTATTCCTGGTGTACCTATTATTTGCACAGAAAGATTACATAAAAATCTAGAAAAGATGTGCAGATCTTTATGTTCAATGCTCTATGAATCTGTCTTATATTTGATCTTGGTCCTTAGTTTCTAGCTAATTTATAACCCTCATTCCCACTTTTACCTATCGTCCATGTTAGGCTTCCGGAAGGGCTGAGCACAAGTGAGCAGCTTGTTCTATGTCCAATAATGTGAATAGTTTAGGTTAATAATTTAGTGAAGAATTCTGGGCTTGTCTTAATTTATTTTCTTATCTCCAAACTTAGTTCCTCAAATCCTATTTGTTTTCATTGATTTTTGAGTGCACTATAGTAGCAGCTATTGCATTTCTTGTCTATTGCTTTTCTCAATATTTCGGTAGGAATTTTTCTTTTATAAACTACTCGATGATAGCTGAAAGTATTGCAGTTTTAACTTATGTATTCATTTCTTGTCCTCTAGATTCTTCTAGAACAAATACTTATATGTGAATGAAAGGATTCTATTTTCTTATGTAAGAATAGGCAGACAAGAAAATCATAAATTTTTAGAAAAGAGTTTCCTGGATACACTGCTACAGACTTAGCAATCGTTTAAACATTGAGATAAAGAAGTGAGCCAATCAGGCAAATCTCTGCCATATGAAACCATTAATTTAGTGAAACAGAACTGCTACAGTGACAATAGGAGAGTTTTAGTAACTCCTTAATTTAGGGGAGTTTTATGGAAACAGAGATAAATTTATAGTACTAGGCAAGTAGATGTTACCAATAAGAGTAACAGAAAAATCTTAGTATCTGGCTAAGTACTTGATCTGCCAGGAACAGCTTCTTATTTCTTGAATCATGGTATTTAGATTCAAAGTTTTACTTGCTAGCTAAAATATAGACACTGCTGTTTGGTTTTTTGGTTCTTGTGTTCACTGGACTCACACTAAGCATTTTTTGTTATTGAAATTGGATCCAGACTTCAACTCACCTTCAACTCTGCTGTCACAATCTGGACCAGATTGTGGTGATATCATTTGGGTTTCTAAGCATTGAAACTTGGCTTCACTGTCACCTAAGAAGTCTGTAATTGTTTTCTCTCTTCTTCTCTATATTCTTACTCTATAGATATAAATTCAAATGATTGACAAGGTATATATTCTTTTTTTTTGGTCATGGGCTACCCTCAGTGGTGCTCAGAAATCACTCGTGATGCACAGAGGATAATATCTGGTGCACAGAGTATCATATATGGCACCACGGATAAAATCCAGCTGTGTGCAAGGCAAGTGGCTAGTTCATTGCACTATTTATCCAGCCCCTACAGGAGGATTTTCTATTTTAAGATTTATGAACACTTAAGTGATCATTTAATATATGTAATGTGATTCTCAGCCCAATGAAGTATAATTTTTTTTCGATTTGGTCTTATGGGGGATTGTTGTACATGTTCAGTGCTCAAGGGCTTTGGTTGATAACAGTACAGTGTAGCTTTACTATGAGGTTATTGCTAATTTAAATAATATTAGGTTTAGTACAGTCCAAATAATACTAGGTTTCAAAATCACTGATTATCTTCATAGGTATTATATATTTCATGACATAAATCTTCATGTTTATCCCTTGTTCAATTCTAACCCCTTGCCTACCAAGCAAGCTTTAAATCTAAGTTCACTGGACATGCCCTTGTTTATAATTCTATGAACATTATTCTGTAAGGTCTTATTCCATATCATCCAATAAGGTTTTTTTCATCTACTGTTTTAGCCTCATCTCTGTAATTTAGCTTCATTGTAAGATTTCAAATAGATTTAAGCCTTTTTATGAGTCAGACCTCATTAGAAATATGTGGCTATAAAATTTAAAATATTTGTTACTATCCTGATTTTAAACATACTTTCTTCATCTCTGTTTTCAGCACATGTTAGTTCCTTCAAAATTTTTTTGTTCAATTTTATTCTTGAAGAACAAAAGGTATCCCAGAATATCTTGGAAAAAAGAAGATTTTCTCTTGTACTGAAGTAAGTGGAATGATAGAAGAAAGTTAGTGGATAACAATTTGGGGGAAACTAAGCTAAAGAATCTAGTGCAGTAACTTAAATACTCAGGACAGTGAAATATTTTTTAAGTGCAAATACTTTTAACAGTAAGATCCAGAAATAGAAAATGCAATAGCTGGGACTAATACCAAGGCAAATCTAGCAAAAAAAAAAAATCAGGCACAGTTTTTGTGAGGGATGAACTATACCTAATATGGGTATTCAGTTTTACAAACTTTAACCATCTTTTAAAAAATTACTGGAACATCTTTTTGAGAATCTTCCACATAGTTAGTCTTGTCAGTTTTCTTACTATCTGCCAGCACCTCAGACAGATATTTTGAATAATATTAATCCAATGTATATACCCCCTAAAGAGGTTTAAAACCATAAGAAAACAAAAATAATCATGTATGTCTTTGAAGCTGAAGATTTAAAAAAAAGTATTCATGCCAAATCAAATTTGAAACTCTGACACTTTCACACTTAAAATATGGAAGTTTCATGGTATGCAGTGTCCAAGAAAACCACAACATGAAAAAAAATTTCAACACTTTGTGATGTTAAAGGATAACAAATGAAACATAGCATTCTGAGTAAATGTAAATCAAATCAAATAAAGGTGCAGTTTAATGTCTTAAAATTGTCTAAAATAAAAAAACTTTAATAGTTTTAAATAAAAGTTATACTATTATAGAAAACAGTACTTCATAGTACAGAAATAATTTAAAAGTGATACATGCTAAATTTAAATATGTACAAGAAATATTATAAGAGCTCTTGAGGGAACATGATTTCAAATTTAAAAATAAACATTGGTTTTGGTGAAATTGAAGTATATAACATAATTGAATTTTCTTCAGTCTGTTTCTATTTAATAGTAAACAAGGACTTCAATTCTTAAAGATTTGTGGAGTTTACATGTCTTCCTTTTTCTCTAACAGGTTAAAAATTATACCAATGTTCTTTTCGCCTGTTGTATGTCCTTTAGTACTCATAAAATATGCAATCTGAGTGTATATTTATATATTTATCTAGTACTTATCACTGTATTACTGTATCACTGTCTTCCCGTTTATCATCGATTTGCTCGAGCGGGCACCAGGAACATCTCCATATGTTCCTTTCTCATGCAAGTAAAGCCCAAGGGCACCTGCTTGCTCCAGGAACATAAAGAGCCTCAAACCATTCCATCAAGTCATGGGAATGAAGTCTGTAATTGTTACTGTTATTTGGCATATCAAATACGACACGGGTAGCTTGCCAGGCTCTGCCGTGCGGGTAGCATACTATTGTAGTCATCTCTAAATCCAGACTCGATGATCTTGATGAGCCATGCTGTGCTAGGCTGGTCTGCTGGGTGGAGTTCTGACGAAGGGGAAGTCCAGATATCTAGTACTTATGCAACCAAGAAATGTTCTAGGAATATCATAGATATTATTTCTTCTTCAGAACTATACTATCATAGTATTAAGGTTATTACCACATCCATTATATAAGTGATAAAGCAAAAAAACACAGTAGCATTGAATTCATGTCCACAATTTACATAAGTTTTAAGTGGTAGGATTGAGATTTATACATTGACAAGCCCTATCTGTATGATTGATCATAAACTGGTTGCCTGCAATTTCTTACCTCTCATTCTTCTTTCTCAGCCTAAAGCAATCTGGCTTTCATTACAGTGCTACTCTCATTGCAAGGGTTACAGAATCCTTTCTACTTACCAAATTAGTTGGAAGATTTTCTAAGTATAAGTTTCATTGCTCTGTCGTAATTAACATTATTATCTGCTTTATAAAAACTCTCTCATTTAAAGTGCATAAAAACACTATATTTATCTCCTAACATACTTACATTATTTATTTTATATTGATTCTTTACAAACTGTTCCTCTACAGTTCCATAGTTTTTATTTTGGTCTGACTTTTTAATTTTAGATTCAGCCTTCGGTCTTCTTATCTTTACTTAAATTTAATCTAAAATTTCACTCGTATGTCTTGATCACTTGAATTCTGTTATTCATCGATTTGCTCAGGCGGATGCCAAGTAACATTTCCATTTGCCCCTATCATGTGCCAGTAGTAAACCAATGGCATCTGGCTCACAGAAATATGAAGAGCCTGAAACTGTTTGTTCAGGGTCTTGACGAACAAGTCTGACCGTCTTGTAGGCGGGTGGCAACTAGATCATTTGACATTCTGTGGAACCCAGTCAGTAATGGTACTAGTCCAGCGGTGGTCTCCAATTTGCATTACATGTCCAGCCCATCTGATTTTCTATGCCTTGGCAAACGAGACAGCATCCTTGAATCTGGAACAGTGACGGAAGTTGGAACTCCAGATTCCTTCTCTCACTGGAGTGAGGCATGATATTCCAAGCATAGCACTTTCAATTCTTCTCTGGGAGACCCAAATAGCATTGTCATCCTGCTTTCGTAGGGCCTGATATCTGAGGCATATGTTAATGCAGGGAGAAAGGTGGAGTCCAAGAGATTTGCCTGAGCCAGAGGTTCTTTGTCCTTTTAGCTATTCCTTCAATGCCTTTGAAGGCATTCCATGCTGACACTTCATCCTGTGCAGCTCAGGTTTTAGGTCGTTCATCATGTTTACTTCTCGATCTAGGTACACATAACTGCTGCATTCAGAGATGTTTCTTCCATTGAGAGTGAATGGGGCCTCTTGAACTAGTTAATTTTTCATGAACATAGTTTTGTTGCAATTCAGCTATTGCCCTATCTTTCCACATTCTCTGTCCAAGTCAGCCAGCATTTGTGCCATTTGGCTAATGTTTGGTGTTATTAGAATGATGTTATCAGTGAAGCAGAAGTGGTGTAGTTGCCAACTATCTATCTTCACCCTCCCATTCCTTCCCATTCTAATCGCTGCATGATGTTCTCTAGGGTGGCGCTGAAGAGTTTTGGTGAAATGTATCACCCTGCCAAACCCCTCTTTTGACATCAATAAACATCCTTGTAGAATGGTGAGATCCTTATGGTGAATCTGTAATACAGCTCACGAAGGATCTTGATGTATTGGGTTTGAACACCCTGTTTGGCTAGGGCTTCCATGACCACTTCAGTCTCCACAGAATCAAGGTCTTTCTTTAAATCAATGAACGTGAGACAGAGTGGCATCTTGAACTGCCTACAGATCTCAATGAGCTTGGTTACTGTGTGGCTATGGTTAATTGTGCTGAATCATTTTCGGAAGTCAGCTTGCTTGCATGGTTGTCCTTCATCTAATGTTCTGCCAATCCTGTTCAGGATGACTCGAGTGAACAGCTTGTAGATAACAGACCACAGGAAGATGGGCGATAGTTGTAAATGTTGTGAATATCTCCCTTCTTGAACAGTAGAACTCTCCTGCTGTTTTCCATTGGGAGGGCACCTTGCATTCAGACAGGTAGTGCATGAAGAGCCGAGCTAGTGTATTGATGAGTACTGACGGCAGATTCCTCAGGTGTTCGGGTCTGACTTTGTCTGTGCCTGGTGCTGTTCCCTTTTTACTGACAAAATGGCATGTCGGATTTCAGAAGGGAGAATGTTGGAAATGACATATCCATCCTGCGGAATTTGGTATGTGGGCATGTGGACTTGGCTATCAAAGAGATCTGAGTAGAAGTCATGGATAATTTTCTCCATTGCCTTTCTGGAAGATGTGATTGATCCATCAAGATGTCAGAGCACATTCATCTTGGTATTATATTTGGCGAAGGACAGGTGGGTGTTGCAAATGCTTTTCCCTGCTTCTTTTGCATCTTCCAGTATTTCTGCTCTTCTCTCTTTGAGGTCTTTCTTTATCGCTTCTCTGCACTGCTTCGCAAGCTTTGATGTTAGCATTTGGTCTCCTGAGGCTCGCACCTTGCCACGTTGGCGAATGAGCTCTAGAGTTTCTGAAGACAGGCGTCCTTTTGTGTCTTTCTCTCTCTCGGCATTCTTCGCACAATCATGGAGTTGCTGAACCAGTCGGTTGCCAGAAGAGCCTGGCAAGATGTCCAATGTGTATTCGATATACCAAAACCAGAATAAAAGTGTTTATCTTCCTGACTCTGAAAGAGCCCTTAATATGGCAGCACTAAGAAGGGTGAACAAGCAGTGCCTGATAAAATTTCATGGCCAACCTAGGCTGCCAAAACAAAGAAGGGCTAAAAGACTGTTGTATTTTCAATGTACATACGCCTGCATCGGAAGCATATATTGAGGATCTTTAGCTCTTGCACAAGCAAGCGCTAAGGATCAAGTAAGTCATCATTTGTCTGACTGAGCCGAGGAGGCGTCAATACATCACTCTGTATTTGACACCAGAGAAGAACAGTTCCTCCGAACATGCAATTAAAGAGGCATCGGTGGCTTTGGCGTCCTTGTCAGCACGAACATGGCCATGGACATTGATTCATTTGAATGACTAACAAACCCGATATGGCGATTACACTTGAAGAGAAGTTGCCCACTGTCAGCAATTTCTATCTTCGTTGTCTATGCACCAACATCCACATACAAGGAATAAGAAATTGAGAAATTCTACATGGAACTGGAGGGCATCTATAAAAAAGATCACACCTTCTATAAAAATCACATTTCGGTGATTTTAATGCCAAGATAGGACCGAGAATATTGGCCTAAGAACTCCCATTGGGACCCATGGCCTAGAATGGAACGAAGAGGGTGAAGGACTATCTGAGTTCATCATGTCCTCAAATACCTTTCATGGGAACTAACAGTCCCGGAAGGCTGAATCGAAACGTTGGACATGAGAATCTCCTGGTGGACAGTTCCACAATGAAATTGACCACATCATCTTCAATCAACGGTTATGCCTGACCGATGTTGCTGTCATCCCAAAATTCCAAACATGATCAGACCAACGTCTCCTTCGTTCAAAATTCTACTTCATGCAACAGTGAGAAAAGGCTGCAAAGATTAAGAAGAGAACTCCCAGAATGACCACCAACTGGGAACTCTTTGGCACCATTGCAGCAACATGGGAAGATAACATCAATGAAGAATACAACCGACTGGTTCATCACCTAACCTGGATATAAATGTAAAAAACTTGAATTTTATAGACTATTCTGGTACATTATTTTGAGTTAAAGATAATTGAAAATAATTGATAAGAACATTATGACATATTTTTATCTTAAAAACAGAAGATATCTCATATGAAATATGCCCTTCCTATACTAGAAGGATTATTACTAAAAATGGTAAGCTAAAGCCAAGACAAATCTATAACAACACCTAAGAAAGCTTTAGACTAACTGAATTTTTTCTAGGTCACTTCACTACTATAGGCCAACTTCCTTGGATTTGTCATGTTTCACAATTTTCACTCCGGGTCCAACTAAACATTAGCATTCAGCTATGTTACTTTTTATCTTTACCATGAATAAATGTTTAACTTTTAAACTTATTTCCAATAATATTTATATGCAACTTCAATTCTTAAAAACAGATTATAGTTTAGGTTACATGACATTAGTGTTCATATACATGCTTGTAGAATATATAATTATTACACCTTCACCACCACCAAATTACCTCTCCTAACCCCCTAAAAATAATTTTCTTTCAGTTCTAATTTGGAGAAAATATATACTGTATTTAGACTTACATCTTGTAATGCTTTCCCATGATGAAGCTATTTATTTATTTACTTAAACATAATTAAGTACATTGCCTTTCCCTTTTCATCTAAATTACTAAAAATTAGTTGTAGAATAGTTAAATGATAGACCATATGCTTTAAATGTGTAAGACCCTGGGTTTTCTTTCTGACATAAAAATTCCTATGATCGATGTATAATTATGTCTGCTTTTCCATTGTGTAGATTTACTATAGTGTCTTTATCCAATCATCTGTTCTCAGGCACTCCAGCTGTTTCCAGGTTCTGGCTATTGGAATGAAGCTGTAATCAATAATGTTATAATGAACATAGAAATTCATATGACAAACTATGCAGCTGTAGGGAAAAATGAAGTCATGAAATTTGCTTATAAATGAATGAATATGGAGAGTATCATGCAGAGTGAAATGAGTCAGAAGGAGATACACAATACACAGATACACAATACACAGATACACAATAACTGCACAAACACGTACCAACACGATACACATACAGACCAACTGCACTCATTTGTGGGGTATTAAATAAATAGTATGAGATAATATTCAAGGTCAGAAAAAAGTGTCCAAGAGGACTAATCCATGAATGGACACTTACAGAAAATGTGTGTGTCTGGGGGGGGGTATAAAGAGGAAGTTAAGATAGAGAAAGAACCAGTATGGCAATAATAGTTATAAATTATCATTCTGGACAAGAATTGAGTGTTGAAAGTAGGCAAAGGGATATACATGATTACCTTTCATTATCTATATGCACACAATAATGCCAAAGGAAAGAGAGACAGACAGACAGACACAGAGACAGAGACAGAGAAAAAGAATAATGCCTGTCATAGAGGTTGGATGGGGAGGCTGTAGGAAGAAAACTGGGAACATTGATATTGGGAAAAGTACAGTAGTGGATGGATGGGGTTTTGATATTATATGACTGATATATTATTTATGATAATCATAAACAACTTTGTAACTTTATTCACTGTGGTTCAATTATTTAAAAATAATTAAAAAGAAAAATTAAAGAAATTATGTCTGCTCTGCATGTACCCATACAATTTAAATTCACTATAGGTATGAATACTATTTTTTTGAGATTTTTAAAAAAAATATTTTATTATACCACAGTGAAACATACAGTTACAAAGGTGTTCATAATTAGTTATTGGTAATCCAGTATTCCAGCACCCATCCCAACACCAGTGCCCCATCCCCACCACCAGTGTATTCCACACCCCCCCCCCCCCCCACCCCCCAGGCTGCCTCAATAGCAGGTATTCCCTTTTCCTCTCTTTCTCTCTCTCTGTCTCTGTCTCTCTCTGTCTCTGTCTCTGTCTCTTTCTCTCTCTGTGTTTCTGAATCTCTCTCCCCTTCTTTACACAGTACGGCTAGCCCTGCAGATATTTAGGGCTATCATTTAAGTCTCTTTGTGTATATTCAATGGTGAGTTCTAGTCTGACATTACCATTTCCCACACTTAGTAAAAGACTGGTATATATTTATATCCCATTAATGGATGCAGTCATTCTATATCTGTCTTTTTCCTTCTGACTAATTTCACTCAGCATGGTAGTCTTTATGTCCATCCATTTGCAGGTAAATTTCATAATTTCATCTTTTCTGACAGCCGCATAGTATTGAACTGTGTAGATGTACCACAGTTTCTTTAGCCAGTCCTCTGTTCTCGGGCACTTAGGTTGTTTCTAGATTCTAGCTATTGTGAATAGCGCAGCAGTGAATAAAGAGGTGCAGATAGTGTTTCTGCTATGTATTTTTTGGGTCTCTAGGGTATATTCCCAGGAGTGCTATTGCTGGATCAAATGGGAGCTCAATGTCTAGTTTTTGGAGGAATGCCCATATCATTTTCCAAAAGGGCTGGACCAATCGGCACTCCCACCAACAGTGGAAGAGAGTGCCTTTTTCCCCACATCCACACCAGCATCGGTTGTTCTTGCTGTTTTGGATGTGTGCCAGTCTCTGTGGTGTGAGATGATACCTCATTGTTGTTTTGATTTGCATCTCCCTGATGATTAAAGATGAAGTGCACTTTTTCATATATCTTTTGACCATTCAAATTTCTTCTTTTTTGGAAGCTTCTGTATTAAGTGGAACAAAGAAAGCCTCTTCAAAAAAATGCTGCTATGAAAACTGGGCGGCATGTGTAAAAAATGAACTTAGACCTCCTTCTAACACCATGAACAAAAGTCAGATCAAAATGAATTATAGATCTCAACATCAGACATGAATCTATAGGGTACCTCAAAGAAATCATAGGAGAAACACTCTACGACATTGAAACTAAAAGTATCTTTAAAGACGACATACCACTGACCAAGCAAATGTAAGCAAAGATAAACAAATGGGACTATATAAAATTGAAAATCTTCTGCACCTCAAAAGAAATGCTGACCAAGATACAAAGACAATCCACAGAGTGGGAAAGGATATTCACCCAATACCCATCTGACAAGGGGTTAATATCCAGGATATATCAAGCACTGGTAGCACTTCCCAATGATAGTTTACCTATCTTGTTCTTAAACTTCAGCTCATCCTGCCTGACATTTTTAAGCTAGGACCTGGAAAAACTGGAAGATATTTTTGTGTGCTCTGTTTTTAATCTTTGATTATATTGAAATAGTATCTCCAGTGCATGAAATAATCTTGGATGACATCAGTTTATCTAACCATTTTGAAGCTTTCTTTGAATAAAACTGTTTGATTATTTTATTTTAATTATTCAGATAATAGACTGATTAAAGAATAGCCAAGAGATTACTTCATAAAAATCATGAGACCTTTACTAATACTATCTAATCTCCATCTCTGATTAAATATGGAAAATAGGAGTAATGAAGACAAAATTATGCTGTTTCTAATGTTAAAAATAAAGGTCCTATTCATTTCCTTCGAATGATAATCAAGAGTTTATTAAGGTGTAATTTAAAAGTACCCGATCTTTTATTTTATTTTGTTTTATTTTAAAATTTTTATTATACCGCTGTGACATATAGTTACAAAAGTATTCATATTCGCATTTCTGTCATACAGTGTTCCAGCACCCAGCCCTCCACCAGTGCCCATTTCCTTCCAGTACTTGATCTTTTAATAAAAATGATACAAAATCTTCTCTATGACAAATTATAGTTACTGAGTGCTGATTTTTTTTGCGATTTTGTAAATGTAATTTAAATATATGGCATGCACACATAGCAGGTTTTGTTAAAACTGTACAAGATTAGCCAAGGATCTAGATCAAAGATTATGTTTTGCTTGTATGAGGCTCTCAATTAATTCATTCCTCCCCATGCACCTGAACCCAAGCATAGACACTAGCTATTGCTCTAGTGCCCCCAACTCTCCATCCCAGGCAGAGCAGTATTGCATCCTGCATCACTGGTTAGACCTCCACTCATAAATGAAGAATCCCTGGAGCTGGTCCTACTCCTCAACCCATCCACTGTCCCTTCCCATACCAGCAACATTGGAATGTCGCTGCAGGGATTATGTACAGAGTAGCAGCAGAATATGACAAACAACGTGTACCCATCTCTGTGTTACAAATTTAAAGAGAAATATTTAGTAAATGACTACTAGGTCATTATTTTCAATCAATCAATCAATCAATTTTATCAAGACATGATGAGTTTTACAATTTATAAAGTTGTTCATGGTTGGGTTTCACTCATACAGTTTTCTAGGACCCATCCATCTATCAGTTCACATTTCCCACCATCAATTCTCCAGACTGCCACTGTTCCCTCAGCCTACCTCCACAACAGGCCAACAGGCCATCTCCTCCTCCTCCTCTTCTCCTTCTCCTTACCCTTCTCCTCCTTCTTCTCCTTCTCCTCCTCCTATTCCTCCTGCTTCTTATTCTTCTTTTCTTCCTCTTATTCTCCTCTTTCTGCTCCTCCTCCTCCCTTTTTCTCTTCTTCTTCTTCTTCTTCTTCTTCTTCTTCTTCTTCTTCTTCTTCTTCTTCTTCTTCTTCTTCTTCTCCTTCTCCTCCTTCTCCTCCTCCTTCTTCTTTTCCTCCTTCTCCTCCTCCTCCTCTCCTCCTCCTCTTTATTCTTCTTCTTCTTCCTCTTCTCCTCCTCCTCCTCCTCCTCCTCCTTCCTCTTCCTCTTCTTTTCATCCTCCTCCTCCTTCTCCTCCTTCTCTTTCTCCATCTCCTCTTCCACCTTGTCCTCCTCCTCTTCTTCCTTCTCCTCCTTCTTCTCTCTACCTTCTCTTACACATTTTTGCTTGCAATACATACATTTAGGGGTTATCATTTCAGGAAAATAAACATTTTTTTACTGGATTTGGCAACGCACGCGGACAGCTTGCGGCTCTCCAGCGGGCACTATTTCTCTACTTTGTGGGATCTCTCGAGGGTGGGTGAATATTTTGGTAGTTTGGAGGTATTCGCCCGCAAGCTGGTTTCTCCTCTCGGGTGTACCTGTGTCTTAGGCTCAAGCATTTCTGGGTTTGAAATACTCTCCTTGGGCGGTCTCTGCGGGTGGGTCCTGTAGGCTGGTTTCTGCAAGCTGTGGGCTGTAATTGTGGGCTGGAGACTGGTTAAAGTGTGGGGAGATCTACCAGCTGAGTCACGATCGCTGCCACAAGGTGTGGGGGTTTCTCTGGGCCCCCGGGCTCCATCGGGTACTCGGGTCGGAGTCTCGTGGTCCATGGTGCAGGGGCCTGGGAAAGCTGGTTTCTCCTCTGCCGGGGTACCTGTGTCTAAATGAACTAGTTCCGAGGCCCCATTCACTCTCATGGAACAAACTCTCTATGCCAGTTATTTACCTAGTCAAGTCAACATGATCGACCTAAAACCTGAGCTCCGGGAGCGGCTTGCCTTCAGCATCGAGAAATAGCTAAAGACAAGAACCTCCGGCCCGGGCCTCCTACTCCACCGTTCTCCTGCATACATACGCCTCACCTGGCCCTACGGCAGAATGCTACGGGTCCCCAGGGATCAAAGAGCTATGCTTGGAATATCACGTCTCACTCAATAGAGGAACGAGTTCTGACCTCGTCGCTATTCCAGAATCAGGGCGCTTCTCGTTTGCCAAGGCCGAAAACATGCTGGATAATGCGTTTGGAGACCCGCGCTAAGCCGTTACCAACTGGTCCCCGGGATGTCAAAAGATCACGTGGCCGCCCACCTACAAAGTCAGACTCCTTGTAGACCCTGAAGCGGTTTGAGGCTCTTCATATTCCTGAATCAACCAGATGCCATTGGGCTACATTGGCACGTGATAGGGTCCAATGGAAATGTTACTGGCGCCCGCCGAGCAAATCGATAATAACGGTTCAAGTGTCAAGTGATCAGTGAAGGGTTATCATGCAAGGGCAATGTACCCTTGCCTACATTCATTGTTCTAATCTGGCCTTATCATTTTCAACAGTTAATAGAACACTGGTATATATTTATATCCCACAAATGAATGCAGCCATTTTATATCTGTCCTTTTCCTTCTGACTAATTTCACTCAGCATGATAATATCCATGTCCATTCATTTGTAGGTAAATTTCATGAATTCATTTTCCTGAATGCTGCACAGTATTCCATTGTGTAGATGTACCGTAGTTTCTTTTCCAGTCTTCTGTTCTCGGGTGCTCAAATTGTTTCAGATTTGCGCTATTGTGAATATTGCTGCGATGTATATAGAAGTGCAGATGGTGCTTCTACTGTGTGTTTTTGGTGACCAGAGTATTTTCCGAGAAGTGGTATTGTGGGTAAAATGGGAGCTCAGAAAGAGAGACAAGAGACAAAGAACCTGTCATAGAGGTGGAGGGAATAGGGAACATTGGTGGTGGGAAATGGGCACTGGTGGAGGGATGGGGGCTGAAACACTGTATGACTGAAAACCAAACATGAACACCTTTGTATTTGTATCAGATGGGCTGGACATGTAATGCAATTTGGAGACGACAGCTGGACTAGAGTCATTACCGACTGGATCCCACTGGATGTCAAAAAGATCACGTGGCCGCCCACCGACAAGATGGTCAGACTTCTTCGTCAAGACCCTGAACGGATGGTTTGAGGCGCTTTGTACTCCTGAAGCAACCAGATGTCATTGGGCTACACTGCACGTGATAGGGTCAATGTAAATGTTACTGGCACCCGCTTGATGAATAACGGGATGTCAAGTGATCAAGTGATAATGAAATAGTTTTTTAAAAAATGGGCGCTCAGGGGCCGGAGCGATAGCCCAGCGGGTAGGGCGTTTGCCTTGCACGCAGCCGCCGGTGCCGCCCGGGTTCGATTCCCGGCATCCCATATGGTCCCCCAGCACCGCCAGGAGTAATTCCTGAGTGCAGAGCAGGAGTAACCCCTGAGCATTGCCGGGTGTGACCAAAAAAAAAAAAACAAAAAATGGGCGCTTAATATCAGTTTTTGAAGGAATGTCCATACTGTTTTTCAGAAGAGCTGGACAGAGCAACATTTCCAACAGGGAATGTGAGTCCCTTTTTTCCTCACATCGAAGCCAGCATTGGTTGTTACTGCCCTCTTGGATGTCTGCTAGTCTCTGTGGTGTGAGATACTGGTGCAGATAATAAATAAACAGGACCTTGTGGGTACCATCTAGATTACATGAAGCCCATGAAATTAAGATGTATTATTTTATACCAGCTCCCCTCTCTCCAGTGTTTTACATAAGAGATAATCTCATAATCTTGGAAGAAGGGATTAGTCCTTGGCATAATCATTTATTTAGACCTGTAGTGTGTGGAACCATCCTTCTACAGTTTTCTACTATTTAGAAGCTGCTTAGTTGATCTTTGCTGACAGGACCCTCCCTGAAATTAGGATTACTTTTGTGTATATAAAGGGACTGATTTGAGGTACTTTCTCCTCTCTGGTGGGATCCACTTTTGTGGGAGTCTCTTTTGTGGGATCCTCTTAAATAGGAGACTTGGACTCTTGTGTAAGGTCTAAATACTGATCATAGCTTAGACCACATTGGAATGTGGTGGTAGATCTTGTTGTTGTAGTAAAAGCCTTTTGGGGGCTGGAGCAATAGCACAGCAGGGAGGGCATTTGCCTTGCACTTGGCTGATCTGGGTTCATTCCCTAGCATCCCATATCCTCCCCGAGCACCGCCAGGAGTAATTCCTGAGCAAAAATCCAGGAGTAACTCCAGAGCATTGTTGGGTGTGACCCAAAAAGCAAAAATATAAATAAATAAATAAACAGACAAATAAATATATATATGAATGAATGAATGAATGAATGAATGAATGAAAGCCTTTTGGATCATCTGTTCCCTTGGGGCCACGGAGGTAGAACAACTTCTGTTCCGAAATTGTTGGGGACCGCAGCAGCTCCCGACAATGGTGTAAAATCTTTTGATGGGTCAATTATATTTGCTACTATTTCGTGAAGATCAGGGAGATTGTTGTGCAGTTTTCTTTTTTTAGTAATGTGTCTGTCTGCTTTGGGTATCAGAGTATTATGTGCTGCCTAAAAGCTATTTGAGAGTGTTTCTATTTCTTATTTCCGGGAAGAGCTTGAAAAGGACTTGCAGTAGGTTCTCTTTAAAGGTTTGAAGAACTCTTTGGTGAATTCATCTGGGCCTGAACTTTAGTGTTTGGGAAGAATTTTGATTACGCTTTCAGTTACTACAATGGTAATATCCTTGTCTAGGTATTCCAAGTATTCTTGTTTTAGCATTGGTAGGCTACAGGAATTCAGGAATTTGTCAATTTCTTCTAGATTTTCTTGTTTCATGGCATACAGATTCAAAGCAATCTCTCATATCTTAAGAATCTCTGTGGTCTGTTGTGATGTCCCACTTTTTGCTTCTGTTTCTATTTGTGTTCTCTTTCCCTTTCATTGCAAGTTGCAAGTGGTTTGTCAATCTGTTTTTTTTTTTCCAAAGAGTCAGCTCTTGGTTTTATTGATCTTTTGCATTTTTTGAGGGGCTTTCCGCTCATTGATTTACATTCTGATTTTTATTATTTCCTCTATTTCTGCTTGGGTTGTGCTCCTTTTGTTGGTCATTTTCTAAGATTTTTAGCTGTGAAGTCAGGTTTTTATGTAAGCTCTTTCTTCCTTTATGATTAATGTTTGCAGAGTTATAAACTTTCCTCATAACACTGTTTTCTCTCAAAGTCTCACTGTTTTCTCACAAAGTCTGATAGTTCATGTCTTCATTCTTATTTTTTTACCAGGAATCTTTGGATTTCCACTTTGATTTCTTCACTGACCCTTGATTATTCAGTAATGAGCTGTTTAGTTTCCAGGTATTTGGTTCGACTCTCTATTTCAGTGCTTGATTCATTTCTATTTTTAGTGCATTGTGATCTGAAAAAAAAATTTGACACAATTTCTATCTTCTTGATTTTATTGAGGTATTTTTTTGTGACTCAGCATGTGATCTATCTTGTAGAACGTTCTTGTGCACTGGAGAAAAATTTGTATTCACCTTTTTTGGGAATGGAAAGACCTGTATGTATCTACTAGCTGTCTTTCTTCCATTTCTTTATTCAGGACAAGTATTTCTTTGGTAAGTTCAGTCTTGTTGATCTATCAAGGCTTGATAAAGCAGTGTTGAAATCTCCAAATACAATTGTGTTGCTGTTATTGTCTTCTTTGAAGTCAATTAGGAGTTCTTTAGGTATTTTGCTGGCCCCTCACTGGGTGTGTATATCTATACATTGATTATTAAGAAGTGGCTTTCACTGTCCCTTCTAACCATTTTCAGCATGAAGTCTATGTTTTAGAACATTAATATGGCCAGCCTAGCCTTTTTGGAGGAGTTGTTTGCACAAAGGTTTGTTTTCCAACCTTGATTTTGAGCCTGCTTTTGCTCTGATTATTTAATAAATTTCTTTTTTAAAAATATTTTATTATACCACCATTAGATATGCAATTACAAGATGATTATGTTTGAGTTTTGGTTCTACATTATTCCAGCACCCATCCCTCTACTCATGCCCATCTCCCATCACCAGTGTCCCCACCTTCCTTCCCCTTCCCCAGCCTGCCTCCATGGTAGGTTCTTTATCTCCATTCTTTCTCTTTCTTTCTTTCTTTCTTTCTTTCTTTCTTTCTTTCTTTTCTTTCTTTCTTTCTTTCTTTCTTTTTCTTTCTTTCTTTCTTTCTTTCTTTCTTTCTTTCTTTCTTTCTTTCTTTCTTTCTTTCTTTCTTTCTTTCTTTCTTCCTTCCTTCTTCCTTCTTCCTTCCTTCCTTCCTTCTTTCCTTCCTTCCTTTCTTCCTCTTTCTTTCTTTCTTCTCTTCCTCCCTTCCCTTCCCTTCTTCCTTCTTTCTTCCTTCCTTCCTTCCTTCCTTTCTTCCTTTCTTTCTTTTTTTTTTTCTTTCTTTCTTTTCTTTCTTTCTTTCTTTCTTTCTTTCTTTCTTTCTTTCTTTCTTTCTTTCTTTCTTTTCTTTCTTTCTTTCTTTCTTTCTTTCTTTCTTTCTTTCTTTCTTTCTTTCTTTCTTTCTTTCTTTCTTTTCTTTCTTTCTTTTCTTTCTTTTCTTTCTTTCTTTCTTTCCTTCCTTCCTTCCTTCCTTCCTTCCTTCCTTCCTTCCTTCCTTCCTTCCTTCTACCTTCCTTCCTTCCTTCCTTCCTTCCTTCCCTTTCCTTCCTTCCTTCCTTCCATTCCTTCCTTCCTTCCTTTTACCTTCTTTCTCTCTCTCTCTCTCTTTCTTTCTTTCTTTCTTTCTTTCTTTCTGGATCCCATGGGATGTCAAAAGATCACTTGGCTGCCCAACTACAAGATGGTTAGACTTCTTCGTCAATACCCTGAACGAACGGTTTGAGGCTCTTTGTATTCCTGAAGCAATCAGATGCCATTGGGCTACTCTGGCATTTGATAGGCTCAAATGGAAATGTTACTGGTGCCAGCTCGACTAATCGATGAATATCTGGATGTCAAGTGATCAAGTGATTGACCAATCAATAACATATTTTGTAAAGTATTTTTTGCAAGTCTTATATCTATTTCTAGATGAATTACTTCTTTTTTTTAAATAACTGAGAGGATTATTTAGTTTTAATATGTTACCCTATAAGTCCTTTGTCCGTTGTACATACAGAAATGTTTTCTAATAGCTTATAATATATTGAAATGTTTTTTATCTTCATATAAAA